>JANSTX010055888.1:0-25941 GCA_027564355.1 Penthetria funebris
GATGGATGGAGAAGTTGCAGCAATATGATTTTGATATTCAATACCGTCAAGGTACAAGTCATACTAATGCAGACACAATATCCAGAAGACTATGCTTAAGTACAGATTGTAAGCAATGCAAACGGCACGATGAAAAAGAAATGAACACATTGGCAGCAAGTAAAACAGAAGTAATGAATGCCAGAACAACTACAAACTCAACAACGGTTAACACATGACTTCGTCAGATCATGACTACAGATTGCATCGGATCGAATGAAGACAAGATATGATGCACATGCCAATGAAAAGTCGTTTACTGGAAACGAACTTGTGTGGTACTACCACCCACAACGAAGACCAGGCTATAGCCCAAAATTAAAAAGAGATTGGGAGGGTCCATACAAAATTATTAAAAAAATCAACGATGTTCTGTATCAGATACAACAGACCCCTCGATCAAAATTGAAAATAGTTCACATAGACAAGTTAACCAAATATCATGGTCGTCAAGATTTGAATGGAACTGAGACGATCCATTCTTAAGGAGAGACCAATGTTACAAGTACGGCCCTGGGTTTTTTTATATTTAGTACTCATTCAACTAGAAAAATGTATAAGGTGCTTGATTAAACTAGAAGCTTCGAGAAAGATCAAGGGGTAAACAAAAAGCTGATATAAATAGGGGCGTTATGAGCAGGAGAAGTCAGTTGAAAATAAAGCTTAATAAAATACACATCGAGATATTGAAAGTAAATTTTACTGTTAGTGAATTATAAGTAATAGAAAACAAAATCATTTTATATAGTAAAATTGTATTGTATTTTCCAATAGAAATAAAATAAAATAAAGTTTTTGTTAAAGTGTAAGTAAATATTTTATTATTCTACGAATATAGCCTTTACGTTAACCGCTCGGCCAAGGCTATTTATCAGAGAAACAACGTTGTATATAACAAATAGCAACCTCCCAAAACACACTTTTATAACACTACTTATTAAATTTTATGGTTCACATGATCTCCTCAATTTCATTTGAGTTGACGATGGAGATGAATGGTGTCGAAGACTAATATCTTGGGTTTGTTGAAACTATATTAACATCCACACAGTTCGCCCTGTATCAAAAATAAATGTTAGCTTTATGGCGTGTGACCAAACATGTATGTAAAGTGTTTGGTATTTAGACTTGGTAAATAAACATATCACCTAAAAAGTGGGTAACACCAACGATCTACCGAATAATTCAAAAGATTTGAATAAAAAAGTACAAACCGATCAACTACATGTTTCGGTTAAGTGCGTGTATACGAAACTATGCGAATTGATGCGCGTAAAGTTTAAGATGATGGTGATGATGTAATGAAATTATTGAATTTGGATAGAATTCTAATCCCAATTTGCACTATAAATATTTTTATATAAATAATCTATTGAGCTTAAATGTCTGAATATTATAGGTTTCTTTTTTTACATTTTGGAGTACATCTTATTATATAGGCTATACTGATCCTATATATATATGAAGTTTTTAAATACGGTAATCAAAATGTGCATCCGTTTTTGTCGGCAGAGAGTATATTGATCTATAATTCCAAATGACATAAAAAAATGATATTATTTTAACCGCAGCACATTTATTGGGAAAGGGATTTGTCAACCCAAGTTAAATCAAATTATTGCAAATAAATTTTGTCTATAATGTGATTCGAATTCACGTCTACCTTCATGCTAGTCTAGTGCTAAACCACTTGACATTTGAATGCCTCAGTAACGTGTTGTGGTATATATCATATGAAATACCGCGTACGTTTCGATGAATTTAGTACAGTTGATTAATGCTGATTATATTGTGGAATGCAAACCACATCAAGCGTAATTGAACCGCATCGACAAACATTTACAATCAGAGTGATATTGGTTTTATGTCATATTAAAAATGATTGTAATGATTTACAATATCCCATCAAATCGTTAGTTGTATGTTGTATAATATTTTCGAGTAAATTATTGTATAATATACAAGGAGTATATAATTCAAATTGATTAATGATTTTTCACTATACAGCCTATCTTCAATTAACCTCATTATTTATAGTCCTTGAAGTACTTTTTTTCGATTTCTCATATTTATGTGAAAACAAATTATAAATAAACTTATATACGAGTATAACAGTTATACATTTTACGTTATGAATGAAAGATTTATCATTGATATCATTTCATGTATAGTAATTTATAGGTTCTCAATATATTACATACATAAAAGTTATATGGTATCAAAATTTCCAAAGGCATACGAGTATATACAAAAATTTATGTCATATATTATTATAGCACAGTAAAATGGTGATATCATTTTATTTAATGTCTCTGAAAATAGAAGAAATAAACGTTTTCTATGATGCCTCTTTCTATACATATATATACAAAGTACACCTACTTTCAGACACCCTACAAAATAGCCATGCTAGTATTTCTCTAATCATATGGCAACCATCTTCAAACCATTCATTCAATGAAAGCTTTAAAAACGGACGCAAATCACCCCTATCTGAAGGCGACTTGCCATAAAGCACCACATCGAAGTGTCAACCCCGTCCACAGTAAATTATTGTTGGCAAAAAATAGTATCTATTATGGTGATTTTTATTTTATTTTTTTCTTTTGCTCAATTATATATAGCATAATACGAGAATGGGGTTTGGGTTGATAATGGAACTATTATCGTACCTGTATATACTCCTATAAAATAAATGTCTTATGTTTTTATTGCTTTTAACTAAATAAAATGAGAATTACTCACCATAATTTATTCTATGTAAGAGGAATTATAACTATTGTTAGCAGAATATTATTGGAACATCTGAGGTAATTTAATACAATGAAAATTGTGACAGACAAGTCGGAATATAAAGCAATTTAATCGGAATTACTGTACCTAAACGGTGGTAAAGTAGCCGGAGTCAACCAATAATATAGCACCCAAAATATTTAAGGTAGTGAATATTATTAGTGAAATGTGATTGTCTGCTGATATTTCAACCGGGGTTGATAATCACACTTTCGAAAGAAGCAATTTTGGATGGTGTATCTATTATTGAGTACGATAGATCGGTTCAGAATTACGAAGTGAACATATAGATTTCACATTAAAACAATAAAAATTATTCTCGAACAGTATAGTTCCTGCTCGTCTTGGACTCATTTATGATCAAGGTTTATACTAAACCATATGGTGTTACGACTTCACTCATATGATAAGAGGCAAGAAGGTATCTGTTAAATATAATGAATGTACCTTTGAATTTGACTGTGTGACCATAAGAAATTGCGACAGCAGGCATGATATTGGCGATCTCAGTAAAGCAATCACCATAGAAGTATCTATACAATAAAGTTAATGCACCTATATTGAGCCAGTGCTGCGAAGTGAATCAATTCGGTCAGTGATATAAGTATCATATATAAGCCGAGGAAGTGATAAATAGAAGTCATGCTCCATTAGAGACCTTATATATGATGTATATATAATAGCAATGATGGCCGGACTGAAGTATTTTCTACATCCTGATCCTTTAGTTGAGCGTTCCAAAAGACACAAAACCTGAGCGAATTACCAGCAAATTGAATTAAAGTGTTACGGACATCTATGCGATACAAGACAAGACCTGGTCTTATATGCTTTTTGAATTCTACTAGATTATATGCATTGTCCCCATTACCCAATTAGTTGTAAATCGGTATTAAGAGCATTGCACATATTTACGAGACAATATTCAAACGATGATCGAATGATCTTTTATTGAAAAAATAGGAATGATGTAGAGTGGTGTCATTAGCATAACTGTAAATAGAATGAGAGATTAATGAAAGAAGGTCGTTTATAAAATTGAGAAAAAGATTAGGAGATAAGACGGAAGTCTGAGGTACACCTGCATCTAATGAAAATAGGTCAGAAGTAATACCATCCAGAGTTACTCGAATTGAGCGCTCTTAGGTTGTCATAAATACCTCATAATTAAGTTTAGACAGCAGTGCACCATGCCCATCAAGTGGAAGGACAGTCGCCAGCCGAACATGTGACACCAGATAATATAGAATTTATATATAATATTTATATGAATGCCTCTACTTTGGATTTCTGTTACGTTGACACCAGATAATATACAATTATAATATGAGTTTGAGGAGACTGTCAGATGAAATGAGTAAGATTGTCAACAAATCAAAGTGGGATTGAATCAACCATATACTGAGGTATACAGACGAAGAGTAAAGTATTTAATTGCCTAAAATTTACAGGGTAACAGAAGACCCGCTCATCCAAGATATTCCTAATACTATCATGATATTATTTGCCGACTTCAAGCAGACAATAGTATTGATCGTATTATAATGACAAATCTAGCAAGGTATGGAAACCGTCTAAACTTATAATGAATTAATTAGATTCTCAGTCGATATTGTGATTCGGAATGTAGAGTTTTGCATCGTGGAAGGCTTGATGATATTTATGATCAGGTGTAATACAGGGATGTATAATGTTAACACTATTGTTCCTGCTCGTTTTCAACTTGGTTATGATCAAAGTAAACTCTGAACCGCATAGCAAAGTTTTTATCGCTGACATCTTGTCACAAATTCAAGTTTTTGACAAATGTTTCACGCGCATAGAAAAATTTTTGTGGCCAAGTACAATATCAAACGAGAAATTTTGGATACTGGCGGTTCTGGAGGCGATGAACATAATTAACAACCGAGGGGAGTAGAATTGGATCAATCATGACCAGGTTGATATTGCAAAATATGAACTTGAGCACTTTAGGGCAATAGAAGACCCAATCGTCCATTTATGTGGCTAGCACCCATAGAAGCGGAAGGAGTGAAGAGAGGGTACTGACCAAAGATCATCAACAATAGCGATAGTTAAACATATGCTCCAGCATGGAGTACAGGTCGAGATGATAATTATCATTATATAAATGGCAAATTAGATGCATTACACAGAGGATTTTTTCAACCGCATTGGTGTAAACGCAGTGCTGTGACTAGCACTCGTAACAGAAAAACTATCCATTAGTACTCATAATTGGCAATCGCGAAGAAAAATCCACAAGAGGCCAATAAGGATACAGTTTTTGTATAACAATTCCATTTTCTTCGTCTGCTGATAATTGTGTAAATCGTCTCCAGAGATCTTACACTCTATATAAATCTTCATTTAATAATATATTTGATCAAAATAAACTTGAATAAGCATTTAAGGCACCTATTGCGACAGAATAATATTCGTCATATTAAAAAGTCGAGCATCCATACAATAGTACAGATAATCAATTTAACTGCTACACTCCACTTATAGCATTCCAAACACCTGTCGCGCCCAATTACTACTTAATACCTGGATGTACATCAAAATAACACTAACCTTCCAACAATTAAAGACTCGCCTATTTACTGCAATTGAGTTAGACGTTTTGTTCTGTAACACTTCCCGATCAGTTTTTTTTATCAGATGGCAGGTCCCCTCACGTTATTTGACTTTGCATAGAACTGTGCAATAATCTGCAAATATTTTCGAAGTATTTGCGCAGTGTTTTAGTGTTTTATTCTTGCGAGCTTTGCACATTTTTATGTTATATCGTTTTACACTCGAGCAACATATTTGCCAAGAGTTTAATACGCGATCTAGAACTTATTATATAAGTTTAGTTCGATAGTATAAATCTGAAAAGATGTTCCCAACGGTGAACTCGGTTGAAATAAAGTAAGCACTTGATCAGGAATTCCAAAGGAAAGTGTTGATCCTGAACTAGACAGATAATACATTTACAATATACATTTTCATTACAGAAATTACATATTGTTTTCTATATGATATTGTGTATATTGTGGAAACTGGTTTTGATGACATAGAGTTTGTAGTTTCTTTATGTCTAGAAAATAATAATTATATTATATAACATCTTCTAAGAACTACAATAATAATGTACCATAAAGAAACTAAAACTTTTGTTTCTTACTAAGTAAAACAGAGAATACAAATTCCAATGGGTAACGTTACTTACACTTTTCTAAAACACAACCGAAGCATCGTGAAAACAAATTCATTTCCATGTCTTACATCTTTGGTATAGTGACAAAGAAGCTAAGTACAAAGTTAAGTATTTGCTGGTAATAAGATCAAATAAGAAGCAATTCTTAAAGAAGATTGTAAGTGACTAAGAATGAAGTTATAAAATTTCCAGTACATGTCGATTGTTGAAATAATGGTATAAATGAAATACGAGTATATTTACACCATGAATTAAAAATAAATGTAATTTAACCGTGCTAGTAAATCAGCGCAAAGGTCACCGCATACATTCTCGTATGTACTTGTCTTATACCGCTTGTAATCTCTGTCATTGTAATATGTTTATAAATAATACTTTAACCTAGGAATTGTCTTTGGGTTACCATTTATTTTTCTTGTTATTTTTTTTTCTCATTTTGAAATAATTAGAACAAAAGTAATTTAGAATTGTTCTTATTTAGCAGCAAATGTTAATATTAAATAATATTTTCCCTCAACGAATACGAACAATTTTCTTTTACATGCTATCGTAGTTAGATACAAGGAGCACATTTTCGTACATATTGTAATGGTGGTCTTGTACATAACTTGTTTTTTTTTGAAAATATCAATAACATAAAATTTACTGATATTTAGTACGCTAAAGGATGTTAGCAAATACCTATAGATAAATACGTAGACATTTTCTATAGAAAATTATTAGTGAAAAAGAGAATGTGACCGTTATTCGATTTGAAGATCAGACGAATCATAAATTTTTTCATCTCTGTTCGGATGCTAACAGAAACAGATTTGATTAATAGTACCACTGACATAAACTTTCAAAATTGTTAGATCTGTTTTCGGCAAAGCAGTCATATCATTTATACCTTTAACCCATGTGACAGCATAGGGTGTCAACGAACAATCGCTACTATTCACGATATCTAGCCACACACCTTAATAACGGTTCTTTGGAATGAACATCCAAAATATCACCAACCTTTCCACAATGCAAAACCATACAATGTAAATCACGATATAGACCGCGGATCATATTCATCAGTTTAGTCGGTAATCCGTAACTTTCTATAATTGTCCACATCATAGTCATAGCACGATCAATACAATCGAATGCATTGAAGTCAATATGCAATGATGTTTGTCATTCACTGTTCACATTCGACTGTTCAAGAACAATTCGTAATATATTGTTATGATCTTTGCACTGCCTACCAAACCTAAAACTTGGTTGATCCCTTCGAATACCTTGTTGTCCAACTGAACTGATCCTTATGTGCACAGTAATAGCTATAATCTTGTTTAGTAATCATTGTCTAAATCTTATTAATTCACCTATTGAATATATTAGGATGTGCTACTCAGGTTTCAGTAACATATGAGACACTTATTTTAGATGAAAGTGATGTTGGAAACGAACCTTGCTCATTTTCATATACGTTGACCGATTTACAATAAATAAGACAGTTAGTACAAATGACATCTAATCAGATCAGATTGGAAATATCTGAGAGAAATTAGCTTTTAACTAATTAAATAAGAGGAATCATATTTATTCCACATACTTTAAAAATTTTGGTTTTGAACAATAGGAGTCTATTTATCAACTAATTAATATTTCATAAAATCAATTCAGATTCATATAAACTCTTCTATAGAAATAATAGTACAATGATATGAATGACATACCTAGATTTCAAGAACACATTTAATCGAATACCGCCAACAAGCCGCAAAATAAATTATTATTTTCAACATAAAATTCGGTAGTATTAAGTACGGATCATTGTCCGGTGTTTAATATGAAAAATGTCACCAAAAGTAAAGATAAAGTTTATGAAACTGTAGTTAGACTAGCAATAACTTACGGTTCTGAATGAAGGGCTATTAAAAGGATCAATATAAAGTTATGTTGAAGAATATATCTAGAAAGTTTTCATAATTTGAAATCAAAAATCATAGATTGACGCACAAAATATTAGTGTGGTTTGAGATTCCACAGCAGTTTCTGGAATGACATTAGTGTTGTAATAGATAACATGGCAGTATATACCATTTGTCAAGCAATAAGATTATTCTCAATTACAATCAGCGCGCTGTCACAAATTCTATTGTGATATATTATTTTATCAGTTTATAGTTTATAATATGTAAGTTGAAAACTATAAAAGATTCAAGTCTAATATGCACTTCGGTGTAACGATAGGCAAGCAATTAAGTGATTAACAATTTGCATTAAATGGTCAAATATCATAATTGTCTACATTAGACAAACATTTAATAGTAGCAATCTAAATTTATCAACATATGATATGCATGACGTGTATATAGTGATTCACAATGTAGAGTTTTGCAAGGCATGGTGATATTTTTGAAGAGGTCGAACATATTGATCGAGTATGAACATTTGAGTGAAATTTTAACGACATGAAACATACAGTGTCGGTCTAAAGATTAATATTTCAAAGACGAAAATGAAATTGCGGTCAATATTAGGTAACGAGTTTTTTAAAAATTGTGAAATACATGGAAGGTTCCACATATAAATCGACAAATGTTTGACAAATTGAATAAAGTGACGACGGTTGATGCAAAATTTTAAAAAAATCTGAAGAAGCGCATTTTAAAAAGCAACTGTTTATCGGTACTATTCTATGAATGCAAAACTAGCTGGTGACAAACAATACCAAGTCATAAACTTAACGTTTCATCATGGGTTGCCTCAGTAATATAAATGCAGCAAATACATTATCAAAAAATTTTGGAGACTGGCAGATCTAGAATAGACTAGACTAGACTAGACTGGCAGATCAAATGCGAAGTACGCATTTGACTAGAATTGCCAGGGTTGGCTAAAAATAACGTGGCGAAGGATGGAATTCTGCTTTGGAGACAATCAAGATAATTCATAGGATTCAATTCTACCAAGTATATAGCCTACTGTTACGAAGAAATAAACTGTGTAACGTAATTTTGTGAACATTGTTTTCGAAATGAGATTTGTTGAGATGGTGACGAGTTGTGCTAGTATGTTCAGCTTTTATAAATTTTTGTGTGTTCAAGAAATTTGGCAAAAAATGTGAAATTAATTATTGCTATTCGAAATGCAAATATCGAGTTTAATGTTAAATTTGTTAAATTTAATTTCGCAGTTTAACCGCACAGTTGTTTAATTGATTTCGGATAGGCCTATTATTTAACTTCATTTGTTGGCACATTTGATCACTTTATCACTCATAACACTCAATTCGACAAAAACGAATGGAGAGTGACTAATTGTAGATACACGTAAGCGGTCGCTTGACTACAAATAGCAACATTCTTTTATCAGTGTTTTTCAGTGTTTGTGATCATGGATGACGAACTGTGTTTTGGTAACAGTGTTAAATTCTGTACTGAATTTTTGATCGTATCAAATTGAAAATTTGTATATATTTTTATAATTTTTCTAATTGGCTAAAATGATTGTCCGTACTTATTATACAATCCTAGACGTTACAATTGTAATATGAGTACTATATGACTAATGATGCAATGATGCAATACAATTATAAGAAAAATTAGGAAATTAATATAAGGACTACAATTGCAAAATTTTCTCTTTCATGTAAATGCCAGTATTTTCAGAGAGCCTAACTCTTAAGGAAATGTATTGAATAGAATACACAGTATAGGTGTACCCCACTTTTTCTAGAACACATATAGTTACATTCTATACCAATCCAAAATATTCCACTTTCATATACTCGTACTATTGCATAAGGGAACCAAAACAGACTAGACTAGACAACATATATAAATATAGATCACACATATTAATATACATTATAACATTGCAAACATAAAATGTGCCCTTATAAAAGAGGGTGAAAATGGGAAATGTTTAAATGTACTACTGTATTCGACTACAACCTACTAGTATTTATAGTCCAATGATCATTCTCGTATGTACCACTCAAATTCGAGAAAATAGAAAACACAAAATTTTATGTGAGAAGGATTTGGATATGACAATAAAAAAAAAGTATCAAAACTTTTTAGTCATTCGTCGTCCTATAGTGCAATTATCATATATTTTTGTTTTGTCATGACATTTTCATTTCATGCAAATGTCATTTGAGTGGACTATTAGTTTTTGACATCATCCGCCAAAATAAACTAAAAATAATGATTTCCGTAATAAATTTTTAGAGGATTTCTCAACTTTTATAATATTTCTATGCTATTGAATGCATTTAGCATTTAATTCCAATGAAGAAAATGCATTAAATTTTATGTTAAAAACATCAATTGTAAATTCGCATTAAAAACAAGTAAAATATTTGTGTTTTAGTTAAAATTATGTATTTATTATTAATTCAAGAGCATTTATGGTTATAGCATTATTATTATTTGCTAAGTTATGCGAACCAAAACAAGTTCCTTAATATGCCGAATATAATCAAATGTACAACATTATATTATATGACTTGATGCCGAACTAACATCTATAGAATATTTAACCCATCTATACGGTGTTTACAAAATATGTCAGTTCTAGGTTAGTCCAGGCCAAAAGGATGTGTGGCATTACAATAGAGCAAACTGGGAGGGTTTACAAATTTTTTATAATGGTATCAGATGGGAAGAATTACTTCTCGTTGATGATCTGGATCGTGCCGTTGAAGTATTTTACTCTATATTTTTCCTTGGAATGGAAACATACATTCCCAGCTGGGTAAAATCAGTCAAGAAAAGCTCAAATTCTTGGTTCGATAAAAAATGCATGGATGCATGCTCTTCGTAAACATTATATTCGCGCTCGTGACGCGTTCAATAATGTCATAGCGCAGGCTAAATATAAATTCCACAGTCAACTGAAACAGAAAATTCTTGCTGTCCGTAAGGGGTGGCAAGAATTTTTGGTCTTTTGTTATATGTAAACAGCAATTTCATAAAGTCCTCCATACCCATGCTAGTGGATTCCAATGGCAACCCTATTACAAGTTCTAAACACAAGGCTAATTTGTTGGCCACCAAGTTCGCGAATAATTCGAAGCTGGACGATTTCAATAAAGTTCCTCCATCGATTCCTAGGGTAGCTTCAAATATGAAGGCCATTCAAATTCGATTGAGGGTGATTCACAGAATTCTAAAAATTCTAGATACTAACAAGGCAGCTGGTCCTGATGGTATTCCGGCCATAGTTCTGTGAAAATGTGCGTTTTCCTCTCTCTACCTCTTCGCTACATATATATGGCTTCTCTTCAATCTGGTCATTTCCCAACCGCATGGAAGATGGCAAACGTCCAGCATATTTCTAAAAAGGGTTCTAAATCGAATCCTACCAATTACAGACCTGTAGCCATTACTTCAATATTATCCAAGGTCTTGGAAAAAATTATTAACTTCAAGATCATATTTTACCTGGAATCCAATAAAGTGATCGTCAATACGGTTTTCGATCCGGAAAATCAACGGGTGATATTTTGACATTGAAATTTGGAGTAGAAGTTTGCACATGTTTGGTGAGACTCGGGTGCTTGCAGGTTCAGTGTTATCTCCTACGCTATTTTTAATTTTCATTAATGACCCCTTATCAGTAATAGCGAGCCCATACTTTGGGTCTCTCTCGGAACTACTATGGAATGACCATATCTTAAGTATGGCCAAAAATTCAGCCAAATGGCTTGGATTTCTGCGTCGTTGTAAGAAATATTTTAATCCTGAACATATTGCCATCATATATAAAGTATATATAAGGCCTTTAATGGAGCACGACTCTCACATATGGGCTGGGACTCCGGCGACCACCCTTGGTTTTCTCGACAGAATTCAGAGGCGAGCCTTTCGACTCATAGGTGATGAACAAATCATGGGTCACATAGATTCCCTTCAGCAGAGGCGCAATGTGGGGGTGCTATCACTTTTCTATAGATATTATCATGGCAATTGATGTGCTGAGATTGCTAGCATTATGTCCAATATTCGGGTGTTTCCACTTAATACACGACTAGCTCGGTTATCACACTCGCATTCTGTTGAATTTATGTTTGGTCGCCCGATTAAATATCGGGGCAAGTTTATGTCGCATACTTCTCTCGTCTGTGGAACCGTCTGTCTAAGGATGTGTTTCCTGAATTTTACCGCCTCCAGGCTTTTAAATCAAATATTCATAAATTATTACGTTCATATCCTTCTCATCCATCGTTTTGAGTTAATAAAAAGTTATTTTGTGTTATGAACATTATCAACTCACTAAAGAATAACTTTAGTTAAAAAAAAAAAAAACAAAAAAAATAGATTTAGCTATAAATCCGTTTAGAGTTTAGGATAAATGAGTGGTATTTATAATCAATTGAATGATGTGGTCACTGGAAACATTACGATACCATCATGAAACTAAACTCAGTTAAAATAGTGAGTGCTACTACGCACCTATGTTTAGGTACTAACATCAATAACATAATAAAGATTTGCATTCTGGTTTTAGAACCTTTTGTAGGAGCACACAATATTCTGATAATCTGATAAATGTTTCATAAGCATGTCCATCAAATTTGATTAGTAATTGTTTAATTTCTTTTTGTTGCTGGTAATCATTTGTTGTTTGATGGATTCTCTATAAATTTCTCACAAGTAATTAGGCAACTCACATAACTTGTGATTCTTTGTATTAATATTAACTAGTAGAATTGTTAATTTTTCCAAACTTTTAATAACAGTATCTGATGATAATGATATTTTCTTCTCAGTTAAGTTAACTACTCAGACTCAAACCAATTCTTACCGTAATCACATTGAGATTCTTGCAATAGATAACCTATCTGGTAAACTAACTTCTGATACTATATAAATTCAAAAAGTTGTATTTTTTATTATAAAACGTATTTTACTGACCGGAACTATACATCCGCTACGGCTTGAACTGCCATATTATTCATAACTCTTTCACAATTACGTTTTAATAGGTAAACCGATACATAATCTACAAGCAAATAAATAGTAATGACACCATTACCTATACTTTTAGTGAATACTCTTTCTTACCAAAAACGCAACTTAGGATACAAGTGACGGTTCTTAAAACCAATTTGACATTAATTAATAAATATTTTAATAAATATATCTCTGTTAATAACCGTAGATATTAAAACCCATGCCTCTTTTAATAATTTCGCAACATAGTCAGAAAAAAATAGGCGAAATGCAGGTTAGTCATTGACATTCTATAAGGCGGATACCTTCGAGCTACTAATTAATAAAATGTTCCTCATGGTAAAAAAAAAATATATCCTTAACTCTAAAAAAAGTTCAAATTGGTATTCAAGGTCAAAACAAGGAACATCTAAAGTTAAAACTAATCAAAAATGCCGTTGATATAATGGTATTGCAGAAGGTAGCATGTAAGTTAGAACAGTTAGAACAGAATCAGCTGTAATTTTGGAAGTATTTTGTAAAAGTTAGTAGACGTAATGACTAGCAACCATGGGTGAAGTCAGGCAGTAAGACATATGGCTGTCATTATTGCCAATAAACCTATTTATCCTTTTATCATGTAGAGTATGAACAGTCACTTGTAATAGATAAAGTTTATAATCATTTCATTAGCAACATTAGAAGGATTAGATGTTAATATTGAGTGAACTATATTCGCTACCGGCACTGTCTAGTGTCAAATATATATTATGTGAACATGTTAAATGCCATTTAATCATCTCCTAAATGGCATTACAATATTCTCTAACATAAAGTATGAATACGATTATTATACAAGTTAGTTATATACGATTAATTTGAAATTTACTAGCAAATATTATTTGCTACCCCATATAATACATCCTGTGTGCGGTACATTATGCATTCATTATAATGTAAATACGATTAAATGTTCATATTGAAATGCATAAACGTATATTATAATGTTTCTCTTTAAGATTTACTAGATGATGTGCTAAACTTTGGTAGCATGTGTTCATAAAATAATGTGTCCGTGGACGTAATTTGATAGTTAAATATTATCTTGAAACAGACTAAATTCGTAATTAGTTTAATAATTAACCACGAAATGTATACAAATTCTATAAAATACTAAGTTATAAACTATAATCATTTTTCATCGTCCTTTACTTGCTTAATTTTACGATCCTTCCGCTTCACAATCAAATTCTACAATATTGTTTTTCGTATCCTAACGCTTCTCGGTTCAAATTATTTCGAACAACTAAAAACTAAGCTAAGATTGTGAACAAATTTTACTTTGTTATTTAAGAACACATTCATCACTGCAGAAATAATCCTATTGTACGAGAAAAACATGTGAAGAAATATAAACTCGATGTCAATAGGTTGAGTGAGATTCGATGGAATGAAAATGGAGAAGGACTATATCCTCTGGTGAGAATCTTTTGTTTTCTGGAAATCCTGTTATTAGGTACTTATTTGAGCGTAAAAAAATACACAAAGAAACTTGGATATCACCGGATGGGCGTACCAGAAATCAAATAGGTCACACAGATATACTCATAAAGAGACAACCTAGAACTGCTAGATGCATATATGTTGATAAACTTTGAGATGAAGAAGTAACAGGCGATTTGACGAATCGTTTTGTATATGACAGCATTCAACGATACTGGAACGCATTCGCTGGCGCATTGAGATAAGTTGTTTTTGCTTCCACTTGTTCTGAAACTAAAGAGTGGATTAGTGATGATACTTAGAATCTAATAATGAGGAGGCGAAGTATAAAAAGTGCTATTATCAACAGCAATGCGATGGACAAATAGAATTTGCAGAGACAACTGAGCAAAGAGGTTGGTACATCACGTTGCTAATTCCTGGCGGTTTACTGATCTCAAAAGAGATTCAGCAAATGGAAAGATGAACAGAATACTTCCGTGAGTAGCACCGAAGTTCAGATTGCTCAGAGTCCGGTTGAATGAAGAACAAGACGATTCAGAGATTCTGCTCCAAGTAGTGGTAAAATCAAATCTTCATTTAAACAACTAAAGAACGGTAATTCAACCGGCGCCGATAACATATCACCCGAAATATTGAAGGTAAATTATATGGAATTGCATCAATATTGAATGTGGATCCTATTGTACTGAACTCTAGTTGTATGATGATATTCCAACTTTGTGGAGAAAAAGGGTGATAATCAACGTGCCAAAAACAGTGATGTATACTGTCACCACTATTGTTTCTGCTCGTCTTGCACTTGACTGGGTTATGGTAAATACTGAATCGCATATTATTAGTTGAGGTTTAACCGGTCGACTTAAAGATATAGAGTTCGGTGACGACATTTGTTTTCTAGACATGAGGGAGAAATTATAACGGCTTGTAAAAAATAACTGACAAGTAGGTCTAAAGATCAACGTTTTATAGACGTATGCATGAATTTGTCACCTGGGAAGGTGACAAATTCAAGTTTTCAGCAATATATGCCTCAGTAGCATACTAACAATTTTCTAACCACATACAATACCAAACGAAAATTTCAAGAATCCTTACATGATATTTGTTCCATCATTTGTGGAAAGAAAACAATTTTACATTTACAGCGCCATCGAACCTAGATGCATATTTTACAAATACTGACCTGATAGCTTTTTGAGGTTTAATGATATATGCATACTGTGGGAAAGTTGGAGACTAATTGGGGCTAAAACTGGGAAAAAATGATTACTAAACCAGTGTAAATAGACTATGGGGGTAAAATGGAGGATAAAGGAGAAGGAAAAGGAAGAACTAGCTGAAGCGCGATATCGGAGACTCGACTGAGAGATCGATAAATAAGTAGTGATATTGAGGGTGTAATCAACTCACCGATCTGGAGGCGATGAACTGAATTGTCAACCGAAGAAAGAGAAATTGAATCGGTCATACACTGAGACGAACAGTCGGTGATATAACAAAATATGCATTTGACTGGCACAAGCAGAGTAATAGAAGACCCGGTCGTTCAAAAATAACGTGTGCGAAGAACCGTTATTAAGGAGTCTGATACCAGTGATAGGGGATGGATTGATGTGAAGAGCTTGTTAAAAATGTCGGCTGTTCGATGACGCATTATGCTTCCACGTGGAGTAAAGGAGGAGATGATGATTAATACGATTTTTATGCTATTGTATAGTTGATGCACAACGAAACTATCAACATTTCTGAATTTACTTTTTTTAACTTTTTTTTTCGGTATTTCTCTATACTTGTGAAACAATCGAGAGAGTAGTATGTGTCCGGAATTCGTTACCACAATTAAATCATTGTAGATTTTAACTATGATCACATCACCTATGCTTATTTTAATGTAGAATATGGGTCACATACCATAAAGTGTGACTTTATAAACTTTGACTATATTGGCAGACCTTAATATAGAAAATCTAATAATAATAAACAATAATTTTGTTTTAAATTCCATATTTTACATTTTTTCTTATATTACTATCAACAGTAGCCCAACGTTGAGTTAGTAGTTCTCGGCTTGGAACGTCAACACTTTTTACTTCTTAAGGTCTATTTACATTATACGGACCTTCAACGTCACGTTACAGACCGATAACGTCTCGTCAAAAGTTCACACATACTATTCCAATGGATAAGATAGATCAACACCGTTACGTCAAATAAAAGTTTTCAATTATTGTTATGATGGTATGTGACGGTGCCGGTTAATGTAAACATTGTCAGATAAAATAATAGCATCAAATTTTGATGTGACGATGCCTGTCTGTGACGTTGAATGTAAATTTACCTTTAAGTATCCTTCACTTTTTATATATTTTTATTTATCGTATTGCTTATAATATTATAATTGAGTATGAATTCAGTAGTATAACGTACTTACCGTTTATGAAATTCCTTGTCGCATACTGGACAAGGGAACGTCTTCTTATTAACTGCACTTAATATATTCAAATGTATTTTATTCACATGATATTTTAATGCAGTTTTTCGTGTAAATGTCAATGGACATAAATGGCACTTAAATATCCTCTCATCAGTATGTTTTCTTAAATGGCATCTTAGTGAGTAGGAATTAAAAGATTTACCGCAAATTGAACAGGGAAATTTTTCTTGACTTAAATTATCCTTATTGTTATGAACAATATTGTGAAATATAAATTCGGCTTCTGAAGTTGTGCTATAAAAAATTAAAAACAAAATTTTTTCGTTGCAATTTTATGAAAAAAGTAAATATTATTTTGATTTACCAAAAGTTGCATTGTACACATTTGCGTACACATTTTGTTTTAATGTGATTGACCGCATCAGATTTTTCAGTCAGATCACTGTCACTACTACTGTTGACAATATCTACGGTAGTTGTTATTGATTGATTTTTGTCCTCTTTAGAATCTGTTACAATATTAGTAACTTTAATGGCGTTATTTAATTTGCTATCACATGCATTATCCCTTTTATGTCTGCTCAATTCTTGAGAAAATGTAAAGCTTTCTCCACACTTTGTACAACTAAATTAAAGAAGAAGTTAATTAATTAATATTTGATATCAGTTAAACAAACCACCGACAGATCAGAATTAATAAGCTTAGTGTTTGTTCGCAGCTCTATATAGTTAGATCAAATACCGGACATATGTCCAACACCTAATTAAATATGGCAATTATGAAAACAACAATAAATTTATCAAAACGTAATAGCTAAGATCGCAGGCGAATGTATAGCAAAGTAGTTTATAGAGGCGAAATGAAGGTAAATCGTTTACTTTGACAAAATGTTATTGAAAAGTTTTTAAGTGTACCCATTCCTGGATACTCATTTATTAGTCGATTTGTAGTGAAATTATCAAAATATGTCGACTACGTCAATTCTATATACCTTAAATCAGATCATAGTCTATATCCATCTGAAGCCTATGTAGATGTACTTGTTGGCTTTTACACTCCTTAAAGTTAATATTATAATAATAATTTTGGAAACAAGCAGAAACTTCAATTTAATTTATTTATTAAACATAACTTTTATAATGTCACAGATAGGTAAAAAAAATAATTGTTAGAATTATATGATCAAAACTCAAATCAAAACAGGATCGCATGAAAATATAACAGCAGATCAGATCGAACAACATTCAATTTTGATGCATTGCAAATTAACATATCAAAGAATGGAATATTTATTAGCAAGTATATAAATTTTGTATTGAAATAACTCTAAAAACCAGTGATGGTGTGTGTCGACTTAAAAACATCTTTTTCTGCTCACAGTTATCTGATTTTCTACATTTCTTTAGTTCAATCCTTATATTAATATTGGAACCACGTTTTACGTGTAATTAAGAAGTTTCGAAAGTGCGAATTACAGTTCCAGACTAGAATTGATGTTATCAAAATAGTTCTGCGGTAAAAGTCCGGGTCTAGCGTGCAATGGGTCGTTGTGCGTATGTAAAAGTATTTAAATTAAGTCACCAACTAACATCAAAGTAACTTAACTTGTTAGTACCTCGTAGTGGAAAGTATCTCACTAATACACTACGAAACCGCACCACTCTACTGAATGATTTAAATGCAGAACTGGACAATTATAATTGATACTATATTCCCCATTCGCCAATTTCAATTTATAGTTTATTTCGTTGACATTTTATGTGACATTCAACATCATCTTAATTTTTACACTTCAAGAGCGTATAGGGCGACATTACGATGTTAATTTGCAGACTATACTATGCATGTAACACAAAATGAAACATTTAAATAACTATAATTAAAATTTGTTAACTGCCAAAATATAGTTTCAATCTTAATTATACAGTTACACATTTGAATTTTTGAACATGTCAGTAGAGTGGTGCATAAATCCCCAACTACCTATAGTTTGTTGTTGAAAAGTCCGTACTCTAGGATTAAACGAACAAACACAGAATAAACACTTTTTCTTGCATGCGGACAGTACATTTAATTACAACTTCCTTTGATGAAACCCAACATAGCATAGATGTTATGTAGTCAATGTGTTTGTTTAATGGCAGCTCAGTATCAAACAACAATCAAAAATCACGAACACAGAATGTTCGAGTTAATGGACAATCATTTAGGTAATAAACCGCAATTATAGCAGTAATCCTTCTATGGATCACGTCATAGACGTGGTATTATTTATTGTAAAACCCTAGCAAAGGCCGTGCCGAAGTCAGTATATACTACGGATTCAATAACATTTATGGCGTAAATAATCAACTGCGGAAGTATCGTCAAATGTTTTAGAAACTATGACTGCTTTTCGGAATGTCTGTAAATTTTCCAAAAAATTGATGTCAGTATTCTCATATTCTTTTAAAAACCCTTATCCAAAAGGTATAGTCTGGACCTCGTACGTGTGGGAGGAGGAGGCTTCTAAATTTTCGCCAATTGTTGTTGTTTGTCGTTTTGTTCAAAGTGATCGTCGTTGTCGACCACTCCATTCGCCACCAATATATTACGTTATCATTAATGAAATCCACGAATATAGCTAATATAAGCAAAATAGTATTACTTTAAAAACTTTATAAACTCACCTATATTTAATTTCCGGATGCTTAGTTCGTAGATGTTCTTTTAATTGTAAAATATCAGTTAGTATTTCATCACATAATGCACACTTTCGGATTAAATTCTTCTCCATTCGACGTTTGGCCGATATTATCTTATGCTTTACGGTCGTTCGATGTCTAACTGCTTCATTTGGTGAAGAGAAATTCAATTCACAAGGTCCACAAAAATAATTTTTCTTTAAATGTTTACCCAAATCATGTTGTTGTAGTGCCACTTTAGATTTAAAGGTAAGTTTACATTCTCCACAGGAATATTTTGATTGATATTTATTTGAAGCGGTTCCCAATGGAATTGATGTACATTGGATAGCATGTCTTCTAAGTTCAATATTAAAATTAAAAGTTTTATGACATTTTACACATGATATTATTGTTCTTTTTCGGATAACAATCGGTACAGAACGATTAATGGCCATTATAACCTCTTTATGATCTTCGCCAGATAGATGTCGTCTCATTTGATTGTTATCTTCGCATTCAAATTTACAAAAACTACACCAAAATGTTCCTGGACCCTCGACAACATCATTATGCTGCTTTGATGTCCAATGCTTCATAAACATATCTTCTGTATTTGCATAAAAACGACACGGATGACATTGAAATGGTGATTGGAGTACAATTTTATGAATATTTTCAAGTATAATGTCATAAGCATTATTTGGTTCTTTTAACATTCGCCGATAATGGTAATGGGATATCAAATGTTTACCATAAAGATAGTTTGGTAAACGTGTTTTACAAACATTGCATTTAACAAAAATTCGTCGTCTTTTACGCTTCTTATTTTCCGTCATAATTTCTGTATCAATTTTTGTATCATCTTCAAGTTGTTCGTAGGCGCCACTTGTAACAGTGGCATTTATTTGATTATCCATTGAATTCTCAATTTTATTTGTTTGCCTAGTAGCATAGATTTTATCATTTAGATAAATTGATGGTTTAATGATACGTTTATTTAATTGATCATTTTTTGAAATTTGTCGTGATGCTTCGTCTAATTCGGTTTCGGGTTGTGAACGTTTTAAATGTAAATTTGATTTCAAATGACGTTCGTAAACGATACGTGATGCCAATTTTCTATTACATGTGCTACACCAATATTGATCGGTAAAAATTTTACCCGGTTCAAGATCAGGTTTATATTCTAATTTAATAATTTTCGTTCCTGGAACCCATTTACCTCGAGTATAACTTGGCGGTGGATGTAAATCATCTGGATATTCTTCATGTGGTTGATGATGATGATGATGTACATCGGGTATTTCCCAATGATCACGTTCATACCAATTTGGCGAACTATGTAATAAAGTATGACGTTCATATGAATTATGTTCGGTTTTCCATTCACTGCCAGTACTAACTCTATGTGATGCAGTATAATCTTCAACTAAATCATCGTCAGCATCATCATCTTCATCATCATTATCATCATTAACAACGTCATCAACATCAACATCATTGGTTTCATCATCGTCATCATCATCGTCGTCATCATTATTATCATCATCTTCATCATTATACGATGGTATCGGCGATTCATTTGGAATTCTTAGTAGACCAAAATCAACTTTTTTAGTGCCGCTAATATCATTAACAGCTTTCATTAATTTATCAGTTCCGGATTTTGTTGTACTAATCCAGACATCGTCTTGGTCTGGACTTACTAAATTTGGTGCAATCACTTTCTTTTTTGGTATTCTATGGGTTTTTAATTTCTTAGTTGACGATGACGAACTGGTTTTCGCTACTTTTTGTTTAGCACTACTTTGTAATTCTAATGACGAAAAGAATACATCAGCTCCTAATTTATAATTATAGTCATAATTTTCAGACAAAGACTTTTGAGCATCAGATTTGTAATTTGTAGTTTCTGTTTTTTGTGTTGTTGCATCTTGATCAATTTCATATGAGAAATTATAAGTCTTTTCCTTTTCAGGATTATCAGTAAATACAAAATTTCCATAATTATGATCAACTTGTACAATTTCTCTGTTCAAAGAGGTACTTTTAATTACTGTACAATTAATTTTCCGATGACGTATATAATTTTCAAGCCCTTCTACTGTTGCATTACATTTAATGCACAGATGAGTATCATCTAGTTCTTCTTCGAGCATTTTGATTTTTTTTTTGCTTTAAACTGAAATGCAAAGAAAAAAGTAAATAATAGAAATTATAATATGATTATTAATTGGAATATGCACCGCGACATCGAAGAAACGCGCTTTGGCTACATTATCTCCTTTTTCTAATAATATATTCCCTTCCCTACACCAATTCTGATAATAAATTTGTTTCTTGATCAGCATATTCATCGATAAGTGTTGTGGACACGATGCGTATTTTTACTTTTTTCATGAAATAAAGGATTTTTTGAATTTGAATATAAATTCATTATGCCTGCCTATCTAATTTATTTAATAAAAAATAATTCCATGGATTTTAGCTAGGTTTTTAGTATTAATGTAAAGTATTTATATAGTTATTATTGTTTCAAATATCTTGCTATCATCATGAAAATCAAATATGCCAATAACATCTGACTACTCATTCCACATGCTAACATATCATCTGCAATTAGAATAATGAATCTCCAATTGAAAAGTATTAGCGACTGGATGAGGTTATGAAAATTCTAAACAAACCAATCGAAATATAAGGCGATTGTTTTTTGATGCACTGGAAGAATCAGCCATCAGCGCGTATTAAAAAGAACTAGACATATTACAATCTCAATGGACGGATACAGAGTAAAGATTACCAACTGCTTAAAATAAGATTCACCAATATTTTCAAATTCGTGTCCGATTTAGAGGATATGACAAATAGGGTGTTCAAGTTATTGCACTTTCTATGATCTGTTTTTAACAGATACTGAAGAGAAATATAACAATTTTATACTACACACAACTAGATAAAGCCATTATTATTGCATTTTCAGACTGAAAAATAATATGCTCGGAATTGCGGCCGATTTTTCCTTCAATGGTCGGCCTAAACACCAAATCAATTGTATCGGTAGTTAACTGTAAATGTTCTAGTAGGTTGCAGTACTTCATGAAAATCAACCATCATCAAATGCATCATGGGCTGAATAAACCTTACAAAGTAATGGATAACATTGAGCTTCTTTTTTATTTAAATGGATACATATTCGGAACTTAAAAAAAAACTATGTAGTTTACACTTCGGCAAAATGAAACATACTGAACCATAATTATGGCACTTTAACATAAATGTGGGTAACATTTAATGCGATTTAACAACATTTACACATTGTCGTAAAAAACCCTTAAAACTTGTTTGTGCAGTAATAAAATCAAGTTTATAGCTATTATTCGAAGCGAAGAGATAAGTTTCAGGCCTGGAAGTTATTTCACAGTCTCGATTAAATCAATATATTAAGAAATACAATCGATTGAATGATAAACACTATTGTTATAGTATTTGTCGACTTTAAGCAGGCATTAGTTAGTATTGACCATACTATGATATGGATAATTAATGAAAGTTATGGAATGCGGTCTAAACCGATGATGAGTTTTGTATCGTGTTGGGTTTGGTGATGAACATTCGGGTGTATTAAAAGGATGTATGTTATCACCACAATGGTTACTGATGGTCTTCAACCGCATGTCATCAGATGAGTGGGAGGGGGTGAAGGGGAAATGATAGCGACCATGCCTCCTAGGTGAAATTCAATCCTCACTGGCTACAATTGAAGTTTACAGAAATATACAGAAAAAGAAATAAAAACGAATAACTTTGATTGAGACGGAAAAATATTATCATGTATATATGTTGAATATCCTACAGTAATGGTTTGAATTGAACCTTAAAAATACTGTAGAATTCACATGATAAATAGGCATCTCAATCAAAGCACCAATACTAAGATGTTGAACTCTGATTTCGAACTATTATAATAGAAGCCATCAGCTTATTTTACTTTCTAGTGGGTAATTACTGTACTGATGAGCACTATTAGTTATTTATTTTTATTTAAGGAGTGCAGTATTTCAAGTTTAAATAACGTAACGTAAATATTAGGCGGTTACTCCGCATTCGTTACCATATTATAATATATTATATCCTTACTGTACTCACGTTTCACATATTTAATATTCAAATTCATCTTGTACTAAATGCTCGCATATGCACGGAAATAATATTCACCCTCTTTCTGTATCTTATAAACTACAGAAAATTAGTTTCCTTATTCGCGTATGCAAAATGACCTTAACGATGATAATATTTTTTATAAACATAAACGAAATACACAAATTAAAGTTGATTATTCGCTCTTTCCACAAAATAAACATAAATCTTTAAAAAATATAGAAAATCAATAGAAATGGCTTCATCACCCTTCCCAGATATAGCCAATTAAAATCCACTACTATATATATATATAATACTCGTATTTATATAATACATATAATATACAAAAGTATACTATTCATTTGATATATAAATCCTCCCGAGTTCCCAACTCATCCCACAATTATCCCGCTTAAAAAACATTGTACCCATTCTCGTTCTCGTTTCTCGTTACAATATATAAATCAAGCATAAGCTTCAGAAAACGTCTTTCACTTGACACGTTATGTCTAATCGATGGCGGATGCGCTGAATATCTTGGCGACGTACGCTATTACGCACCTTAACTGTTATCTCTGGTGTACCAATTTCTTTCGTCTTACCCTGTCTGTAATTCCCTTATAATATTTTGTATTTCTAGTGAACATCACTCAGAGTCAATTTCCCTTTTTGTTTTTATTTTTTCCCATTTTTATGTTTGTTTTCTGTTTTTTTTTTTTGCTTTTTATAGTATTCATTTTATGAAATATTTATAGAATTTCTGCGATTAGATCCGTATTTATAATGTATGTGCAATGTACGAGTACTCGTATATACAGTTAATGTCTATCTATAGCACAACACATATCTATACATTATGTAGAACTGATGGCATTACTGTAACATAGATTTCCTTTATGCTAGTTAGATTTATTGAATTACGACTATATCTTCTAGGATATGCTTAGAATCTTTCCCTATATAGGCAATACAGCAAATTAGAAATTGCTTATTTATGTGGTCAATGATTACCATCAGATGTATTTGATAGTTTCTATCAGGTACAAATTAAGAAAGAAGGTCGGTCACGCGAGATACCAAGTGCTGCGGATCTAGATGAGACAATATCCGCAGTACAATATCTAAAATGAATGAAGGCAGTCGGCACTGATTATCCGATGATATTACAACCGATTGGAATGCATGTTGGTGGTTTAGTCTTCGAACCAAGTATTCGTAAAAAACTGATTGGTTTCAGAACTCGCAATCGATATAATAGCAAACACAATTCTATATGCTGTTCATCGATATTATATTATATATATTATTTTATAGTCTTGTTCGTATTATGATGTTAACAATACTCTAAAGCTACGAAATGCGACCCAGATTATTCGCGGTCTTGCATATTCCAATATTAATCAGAAATGAATTTAGTTTCAACTCTTGTTCCTACTGTGCTTGCCAGAAACCACCTTGGGCAATGGCGACTATTTGTTGCTGAATGTTGACGATTTAGGAAAAGGGACACAATTTGAACCTGGATTGTTAGAATAATGCTTGAACCAACGAATCTGGTGTATGTGACTAAAAAATTGAAGGTATACAATCTCGATATTCTTGGAATAAGCTAAATTCGATGGAAGAAAAAACGGTGAAAAGACTACATTCTCTGGTTAAATCCTTTAATTGTCTGGAAAATCAAGTCATGTCGTTCACAGTAGCGGTATTGAATTATTGGAAAATGAATTCTTGTCGAGAGAAACTTTGAATCTGGCAAGCAAACTAACTAGACAGAACAGTTAATTAAATCTAAAGACCGTTTGCTGATCTTAAATGAGTTTCAGAAAATAGAAAAATTGACTGTGTACTTCCATGAACTCCTAAATATGCCAAAATTTCAAGTTACTCAGAGTGGAATAGACCGAACACCGACTATAAGATGATTCAGGGATACTAATCCAATTCGTGGTGAAATCCGTATTACAACACCTAAAAGCGTAGCAAGACATGCGGTGCTGAAAATATTGCATCAATATTGGATCTCCTTATTAGTGGCGTGTGATTATCAGATGATATTCCAATCGAGCGCAATTTGAGATTGTGTGACAACTGGCGTGTTATCACTATACTGTATGCTATATAAACGAGAGAAATATGATTGGCATCGCCAATTATTGTAGGCCCTGGAAATTGTTTAACGGATCACAACATAATATATAAGTATTTATTAAATAGAATTGCAAAATAGCCCAAAA
>JANSTX010055910.1:0-25931 GCA_027564355.1 Penthetria funebris
AATAATGTATTATATTCATTTCAGGATCGTGTTCTATAATTAATTCCAGATTAAGTACATTTGATGATACTGTTCTTATTGTCGATAGTATTTTTAAGGATAATTGTTCATTATTATTAGCAGCTGATTGCTCAAAATCACCACAATTTATTTTACTTTTGGAGAAACAAGTCAATAAATCACATTCATTAAAAGTGTTTACCGGTGGACATGAAGTAATCTTTACGCCAAATAATGAACAACCAGAAATTCTGATTGATGGGAGCCAAAAAATTGCATTAAATTCTGATTCATTATATTTACAACCACCTGGAGATATAATGTATGATTTCAGGTACGCGGATATATAATTAGGAATTATTATTTTGTACTCTTTCCTTTAATATTCCTTTTGTATTACTTTTTATAGGATTTATTTAAATGAACAAAATATTTTTGTTATGGAAACTGAAAAATTACCTGTGTCCATTCAATATAATATGCAAAATATCCTAAGTATTAGCATACCAAATATATATAAGTCCAGGATGTGTGGTGTTTGTAGTATACCCTGGAATATGGTGGATGATTATAATTATTGCACTTGATTATTTTTCCGAAAATTATTATAAATCCTTTTGATATTAAATTGTTTTAATTATAATAATTCATACAGTCATCGTCATTACAAAAAAAAAAAAATTATAAAAAAAAGAAGCAAATTGCACTCAATCTTATTCATTTTATTATTTAAGATGTTCCGTAATATATTTAATATTTTTAATTGTTCAAAAATAAATATTTAAATTTAAAATTTAATAAAATTTCTTTCACTTACGTCACTTTCGTTAATGTGTTTAACAAAAAATATAATATATTTCGAATTGCTTAAATATGAAGTCTACACTTGTGAACCATCGCTGACAAGATAAGCTGATAGTGAAATGAGTCACATTAACATATCTATCTCTATATGGTAAACCTTAACCTTACCAGAAAAACCAACGATGAGACAAGTTACGAAAATATCATTCTCAGTTAATCGTTATGCAAATACAATCGTTGGTTCAGTTTGACAAACTAAATTTTAAATCAGGATGAACGATGAATCTCAAAGTATTTGACCTGCTAGCTTTTGGAGATTTAATGACATATGAATACTGTGGGAAAGTTAAAGATTAATTGAGTGTAAAAAGTTGAAGATTAAATGGGAGTAAAATGGAGGATAAAAGAGGAGAAGATTTTCATGTATACATAAAAACAATAAAGAGTTAAGAGAGATAAAAATAAGGCAAGAAATTTTGCGAAATGTATGGGTTTACTAGAAGTATATAATTCTTACGTCTCTGCTCAACTGATTCTAAACTTGATAATTCTTGTGTGGTGTCATGGTAATGGTGTGGCCGAATGGAGAGGCCGACTATCATCGAGGTTACTCAAGCAATCTTTACCTCCACGCGGTGTTACCGGTAACTCGGATTACGGTATATCTTAGTAATTTCGTTTGATGGAGGCTAAAAAGATGGTGTTAATGTCGTGTTTGTCGATTGGTTTAAAAAAAAAATGTGTTCGCACAGTAAAATTTGTGTGATGCACTTGTTCTGTTTTAGGGTAAAAAAATTACATTTTCTATATCCTGATGTAAAACAAGTGATTAACTTGAATTTTAAATTAATTTTTAATATTCCTGCTTGATTGATACAAAAACAAAAACTAGAAAAGTACCGTTACCTTGACTCAAAATATTATTCATTAAAGCAGTTATTCTGTTTCAGAGAAGTTATTTGCCAAGAGATGTTGCCAATTTTTGACGACCATTGATTTCATCCCAGTATCTTGTGATTTTGGCTCTATAAATGGACCTATGTGACAAATGATCCTTGCAGAGTATATTCGAGTGAAAACAGTTTGATATTGTGGTTTTTGTTCAAAAAATCATCTTATTTTTTTCAATTACACTTTACTTCATTTTAACATTAATTTCTATCTATGTTTTTGTTAATTATTTATTTACAATTTCTTTTGGTTTCGGTTTTGTTTTTCTTAAATTTTTTTTTTGTTGAATTTTGTTTTTCTTATAGAATTTTTACATTAAGGACTAAACTATACTTACAAGGATATCGTATCGTTTAGACTAGTTAGTCATTTTTTTTAAATACATAAGTAAATAAATTAAAATTTTATTTTATATCCTTACATTAATTATTTATAGTATTTGGTGTTTTGTTTCAGCATATTTCGTTGTGAAAAATGCTAAATGGCAATTTTGCTTACTTTTTGTTGATGTTGTTTTTTCTCTTAAATATGTCGTAAAGTTAACATATTTTTAATTTAAACAAAAATTAATCATAAGTCTCAGATGAGTATCGTTTATAATAAAATCGCAGCATCACGATGAGTAAGGTCATTCAAATCTTCAAATCATATTGCGTGTTCCTTTCCATCTAACCGTCAACAAATTCCTTTGCATCAGATAATGAGGAATAAATAAGTTTCTATATTATATCAGAAAGTTTGTGCACTGAGTAATAAAGTCACTAAGATTTAGACCACAAAATATACACAAAAATAAAACAATCTTTCAAAACTCACATGAATTCGAACTCGTTTACCGAATCAGTGCTATGATCTACAATATTAGTCAGCACTGAACAATAATTCTTTAATAAAGTTCGAATTCACAATAAGTTGTCGATATGTCTCGAATACGATCAAATACCAAAAAATTTTAGAACATAATATGATCAAGAGTTTTTTGGTGCCTTATGTGAAATTCAAGATCATGATCAAGGCAGCTAGTGTCTTCACTTCCGTTCTACCACTGGTACATGAGTCCTTAATGAGGATTCCTAATCACAATGTTCTTAGGTGATTGGTTCGCCCTATTACCCTGAGTATTCAAGCATAATGGAAATTTTGCAACATCGCTTAGGTTATCACTGACTGATCCAATTACACTTTACCCGGTTGAAAATGTTGCTCATGATCTCAAGAACTACTAGCTTTAGCAAATTCTCGTTTGATATTATGTTTGGCTAGAAGAAGATTTTAAATATTTGCCGGATTCATCTATAATTATGTCATCGCTAAGTCATTCCTCTCTTTCGTATCTAATAATGAAACCAAAAATGTCTGTGGAGACAATTAAATAAAAATAGAAAAGCAGAGTCTCATTGATAAAAACATTTTTTTTTATTGACACTTTTATTATTAAATTGATCACATTTTATTAATTTTACAGTTAATTATTTTATATTCACATACTTTTTTCATTTATTTATTATTAGAGACAATAGCTATTGAACAGTGAAACACAAAACAAAACGACCGTACGTTATGAATATTCCAATGAGACTGATGTTATCAACACTTACAAAAGATAATTTATAGCTGTATTTTCATCATCGTAATCAACATCGTAATCAACATCGTCATCTTAACCTTTTCGTCGCAGAGGTGAACATGGGAGCATTATTATGTTTATTTATCAGTTCTAATGCAAGAATTACTTTCAATGTCAACCGGAAAACCACAATAGTTACCAATATGTGAAACATGTAGTTGATCGCCAAGATAATCTTGTTTAGTTTCAATACCTTAGTCGTGCTTATCTTCCAGTGACACAAAAAATGCAGCTAGGCTACTAATATAATAAAGAAAAATTTTGTGGTTTTGGTCATGCATTTACAAATAAAGCATTTCGTGGGTCTAAAATTCTGTAGTGGATATAAATAAGTTGAACCTGATAAAAAATGAGACCTACTTTTACCTTAATTTGGCACAGGATTTGTCAACAAGGATCTATGTATACTTTAGACCTATACATGAGAGATCTCCCGCTTAATGATTGAGTTTGCGTTTATTCCCTTTCATCAACAGTTTTCTGACAATTGATTCTACATTTTATATCTATATTTTATATCACTTTCCCTTGATAAAACCCATTAATTCTTCACAAATATGAACTGTTTGCCATTTCTAATAAACATTAAATGGTAACCGAAATATCACATTAGTGTTCAATATACTGTGAAACATGCAGTTCTATGTATATCATCACTAACATGGAATGGTCGACTAACATCTAAAGGTAATTCGCTACCTACTCGGATATTTTTACTTGCCTTTGGACTTGTGAGAAAATATGCGACAAACAATAATATACATATAGTTATATAGCTCTATCGAATTATTCAAATCTCAAACCGATGAAATTGATGAATTACTAAATTACTATGTGATCTACTTGATGTCTGGTGGCAGAGATATTACCGCAATATTACCATTTAACCTGTACATGGCATATGTGTACGTATATGACGTTGCCATTTCTAATATATATGTAACATCAAACGGGAACTCAAACAAAATTGGATCAATTACAATTATCTGATTATACATTTGAATATTTCAGTAGAGTGAACCATTAACCCGTGGTTTTGGCCTATAGATAAAATACCATTACTGATATATATTGTGATCGAGTTAGCGATAACACGTAAAAGTAAATATGGGTTAAGTAACATAGATACCTAGATGGTAGTCATCCACTATATTCGTTATTTTACTATGTACAAAACAAACCTATTCTTAATTAAGGCGTTAAGACTTGATACTGTTAGTATGTGGCAATTCATAAAGGTTTCCACATTTGTTTACCTTAAAATTCATCTATCTTGATTTATGTCATCAATATACGAATTAATTTTTGTGAGTTTGAAATTGAATTTAAATCGTGTTCGCAGATTTTAAAAATTAATAACCTCATAATTATAACTTAAGAGTCTGTTCATTTATTTTTATAAGGTCGAACCTTTGGTTGGATCTAAAAATACCGTACAGATAAACTGATCTAAATCATCATATCTTAGTTAACTAGAAATCACATTAGTGAAATTTATGTCATCGAACTTATTAAATAATCACATGAATCGTTGTCGAATAGTTTATCGTGCATCATATAAGAAATTTTAACATCCTGAGGATTTTGATAATTATAATAACCTATAATAATAACACCCCAAAAGTCTGTTCATTTTGTTTTATAGGGTTGGATCTTTGCTTGGATCTAAAAATGCCGTAACTATAAAATGATGTATAGCGAATTTATCAGGTAACTGTGTGGTAATTTAAATATGTCGACACTATGATTAATTTTTGAATTACTTTTTCTTAATTTTTATTTATTTATTTACGTTTTTTTTCTTTTTTGCTTTTTATTTGTTTTCTTTTAATATAAAAATAATAATACTATGTTATTGCTATATGGATTTTGAACATATGTATATTTTTTAATAGGTTTTGTTTTTATTTTTAAACCATTCATTTAACTATAATTAATATATTTAATTATTTTAATTGATTTTTTACTACAAGTTTTAGAAAACATTCATTTAAATAATTAGTTTAGAAGCATAAATGCTAAAATGTAAATAATAAACTTTAAGTTTTATTAAATATTATAATTATATTATAATAGATCCCGTTAACATGGTCCGTCCCCCGATGTAATCCTATCGAAATTTTTGAGTCGAATTGAATGAAAATTTTATGGCGATTTTGTGATTGAATCACTTGGAAATGATGAAATTATTTCGATATCGTTAGTCCAATTTTCACGAATTGCAATCATGTAAGTCATGATTAGATGAATATCGTAATTACGTCATTCAAATAATACCAGTTTTGCTTAACGATTTTAATTCGATATCGAAAGAATATGGTTTTGATTAAATCGGACCGTCTAAAATCAATGTTGGATTAATTTAAGTGATGATCTTTAAAATGCAAAAAATTGATTTTAATAATATAAAGGCACGTATGCACTGCATTTTTAATTTAAATCAATTTTAATGTATAATAGTTTATATATATGAATACATACATTACTTAATCGATAATATACTGGTAGCAAATCTGTACAAGCGAATTATGGTTTGTTCGCGACTTGGTAACTTTCACAATAATGTTTTTAAAACATATTTCTAAAATTAATCTAATAGATCTAATATACGTGCTCGTACTATAGTCTGTATTTAAAAAAGAAAACTGTACATATAAATCTGCAATAATGATGAAATTGTAGGCTATACCATCATTCTAGAGTTATGTTTGGGACCGATATGTTGTAATGTAATTAAATCTATAGTATAAATTGAACGAAATTGTTTAAAAATATGTTATTATGCCTCAACATAAATTTAATATACATATTATTCTGTTAATTAAATTAATTTACTGTAATTACTAAATTCGTACTGGTCCTGATTAAACAAAACAATGCATAAGAAATGTTCTTTCAAATTTTATGGTATGCAATAAAATATACTTATTTTGAACACATAAAAACAATATGAACATTATTAATTTAGTATTATGCTTACAGATTACTCTAAACTTAATAAACTAATATTTGCATATTAAAATCATTTCGGAGTATCCGACAAATTCATGAGGCAATATTGTTCGTCAAGATTATAAAAGTACAAAGTAAATTTGTTTCTGAAACAGTGATTAAAATAAAAGCAATTCGTGCACTACTCAGAGAAATCAAACGACATACAAGTATACCGACATATATCAATAAATAGTTTTTAAAAATGATCATTAATTTTAGTCTAATTGCCGAAACAGTTCCTGAATAATAAAAGTCTATTTTCGGTACTCAAACAAACTGACAACTGATCGAAACAAAATTTCAATATCATCCACTAAATTCGAGTCGGAAATTAATGAAAGTTGGCTTACTACCTTATAGTTTTGGTCTTTTCGTGGTATTTTAGTAATGGCCTTATTTAATATTTTGACTATTTTTTTAAAAATCAGCTAGACGATATAAAAAAATCTATATTCATCTCTTCGTCTTCTGCATCTCCAATTAATCAAAACGATTTTATTTTCATTTTCAATGACAAAATGTTACTAGTTATTATAGCATTCAAGAAGGGGGGGGGGGTAAAAAGGAAAATATAGTATTTCACTTCCGAAGTTAAACTACTATGAATTCCCGAACATAGATAAATTGGTCAGACCTGGATCGGGTTTGTGAAATATCAATGACGAAGCAGGTATCTGCGGCAATAATTCGATCTCAATTATCTGAATGTGTGGCTAATTCAAGATGGTTTTGATAAACGGAAGATTTCCTCTCATAAGTATGCTTGCAAAATTTGTTAATACTAGAATTTTTCAACAAAAAGCTCTATCGAATTTGAGGCAGAGGGCATTATAGGCTACTCTCTGTTTTGTTAACGATTTAAATTCGAACCGGTAAAAATGCAACATTGGATTATTAATTTTTCTATATTCATTTAAATTTAAATTTAATTTAAATATTTATATAATAATTTAATATTAAAAATATGTTTTTGAAAAGGGCACTCATATATAAACATAAAATTAATTATTTATTTATGTTTTTAGCATTTAATATTTATTTTTTATTCTAAAAATAAATATGATTTAAATAAAATTAGAGTATAAAAAAAAATATTGAATATATTTTTTAACAATGATAATATTTTCTTAGATTTAATAAACGTTTGTTGTTTTTTTATTTATTTATTTTTGTTATATTTTTAAATATATAAAATTCTACATAATTAAAATAAAAAGTCAGTTCTTATAAATTTAATTAATTAATTTTACATTTATCTAAAATAGAAATAGGCTAACAAATTATAGAATATACGAGTATGTAAATATTAGATTTATAAATAATTTAAATTTTTTCACACTTGAAATAATTAATTAATTACATTAAATGTATTGTCAGAAATAAATCATTTATTTTTTAATTAGTTGGTTTCTAATTTCACATAAATTTTTTTATATTTAATTAATTTTTAATTATATGTTTTAATTTTTATTATTAACATTAAATTAAAATCCAAATAACGTATAGAATTGAAAACAAGAAAAAAAAAATTAAAAATAAAATAAAATACTGCATTATTTTCCTTTAAATTTATGTTTTTTATGGATGGACATTTTTTTAAATTTGCATATTACATAACATTTTATTATTTTTAATTTATTAGTTTTTCAATTCATTTATCCACTTTTAATCGTACGTGTACACAAAAAGGATATGCACTTAAAATTAATTAAAAAGTAAAATTTAAAAAATTGATTAGTTCCTAGTTTTCTTTTTTTTATTAAATTATTTTTATTTATTAATTTTTCTTTATTTCGTAATAAAAAATTAATTTACTTAATTGCAAGTAAGCGTAAAATCACTAAAATGGAATCTTTCTGTTTTTGGTTTACATTCTATTTTTTTTTTTTTGTATATAAAACCGCATTTAATAAATTAACTTTTCGTATTTTTTATTTATTTATTTTTTTTGATTTAAATCAAATATCATCTTTCAATTGTTGTTTAATTTTTTTTACAAATCTATTAGAGATATCGATTCTTTGTTTTTATTACTCACCATAACTTCTAGTGGTCATCAAAGTCCTGTATCAAATATTTGCAATGATCGAGTAACTAAATCATCTTTTAAACATGCTTCTAGAAATTCTTCAATAGTTATTACACCATCTTGATTTAAATCTAATTTTCTAAACACTCTGTCTATCTGAAATTATTTATAGAGACAATGAACAATTATTAATTAAAATAGTTGATTATCATGCGAATATTCTGGGATAGAATTCAAGTTAAAGAATGTTTATGGTAAAGCAGAGACCTCTATATTGGATTAGGATGGTGAACCATTATTATGACCCCTGAAATCAATGCTTAGTATCCGGACGTCAATCGACCGGGCTTCGTAATGCATAAAACATTGAATAAAATTCTGTCATATCCTCTCTATTCCTATTTCTATGTGTGTCTACCTTTTATCGTTGAGTATACATTGTTGCTAAAACACATACACTACGAAGAGGTAAGCTCCAAATAAAAACAACACTAACCCTACAGTGTTCCTCACTTAAATATCACGTAAATATTAAAATAAATATTAAATTAAATTAAATATTAAACTAAAGTAAAGATCAGGACTATGGACAATGTCAGTTTGTACAACCAGGAATATTGCATAAGCCACGAAATATTATGGTCATTAAAGTTCACATAATATTAAACTAGGGAATATTTGGTGACAGTGAATACAAAAGGCATTAACTGTAAAATAATTTACAATTAACTTGACAGAACTTTGTTTTAAAATTGGGTAGTGTATATTATCAGAATTGTGGAAAAATTAACCAGAGCATATAAAGTTCGTAGTATAGTTACAGTTTAATAGGCCCTCTCAAGAGATTTTCACGAAAATCACAGATTATAGAACAACGCTTTTACAAACACATTTAACAGATAATGTATCTGCAGAAGCAACTAAAGCAGCATTCGTTGTGTCAAAAACAATAAAATGTTTGCTTACCAAACTGTAACTACGATTACAACAGTTAAACACATTTTAATAAAATATAGATGATACTTACAAATCGTGGTTACGTGATCTTAATAGTATTCACATATTCCGAAGCATCAGTTTAACAGAACGAGAGCATGTAAAATCCAGATTTTGTAACGATGAATCTGATACTATACGTATGATACACGTAGGAAAATATCTTCTGAATTAAACCTACTTCAAGTAAATTCTGTAAAAAGGTTTGATGGTGTTTTCTAATTTATATGGAAAATTTTCAACTTGTTAACAAAATTTGGATGGTAACATACTGATCATTAGTTGCAACTGATAAACATAAAATTTGGAAAAGTGAATTTAAAATTATTAACTTCGAAACAATCTGTAGTGTTTTAAATACAATAAAAATCATTTTTAAATGCTAACAGAGTCGTCTTAAATGTAATTAATCAATAGAATTGCGTATTCAGAAAGATATAGTTCCAAAGTAAAACTTCCAAATTAAAACATTTAATAACATAATTTTCCCATTATATACCTGATCTCTAGCTTTTCGATCATCTTCAGGTTGATGAGCTCGCCTTCCCATTAATTCATGTATTGCCTGTATAACTTCACCTAACTCACATCGACTTATGCAACCATCACCATTTAAATCATATAATTTAAATGTCCATCGCAGTCGTTCATAAACAGAACCACGAAGTAATGTAGATAATGTTACTAATAAATCCTAAAAAGTTAAATAATTAATTTTCAAAATTCAACCATAAAAAACAATTTTAATTAGAAACAACTAATGTCTAGAAATACTTACTCGAAAACTAATTGCTCCATTACAATTAACATCGAAAGCTTTGAACACATAATGTGCATAAAGGCTGGAATCTAAATATAAAACAAAAATATTATTTCAAATTATGTGTATGGCGCATTTCGGCAAGTTTCTCTTTCCCAGATTTTTTGAGGGTATATAGTGCGTTCAGTTAGAATAACTTTCAGTCAACTTTAAGTACATCTTAGATTTGGCTTAATAAATCGTACATCCAGTACTTAAACTCACTTGCTGTCTTACTTGCCTACAAATTTACTCAAGTCACACTAGTGTTCTAACTAAATTATATCCTCTCTATTATATATATATATATATATATATATATTTATATTTACACGATATAAACGAAAGTATATCACACGAATTTGCTTTACACAAATTACTTTGTGTGATTTTAAATTAATACCTTAAAGTTAAACCACAATTTTAAACACTTTCGTTTGCATGATTTAAAAACTTTTAAGTTGAATTTAATTTATATGGTAATTTATGCAAATACGATTCAAAATATCGGCCCATTTATAATGTTACTTAATAGTGGAAAAGTGTCATAAACGTAATTATTATGCTCATATCAACGTTGTCTTTACATTGAGATAATAAAAGTTAATCATTTAAATTTAATATCATAGTGACTATTTCATTATTATAATGAAAATTATTCATAACTAGACCAACCTTAAAAAGGATGAACAATTTTTTGTTAACAATATAGGATTATGGTTTAAAATTTGGATAGGCAGCGGTTGGAAATATGGAAGTCAGGCAGAGGATGTTAAAAAACGATTAGACTACACTAGGCAGCTAATCAAAATTTTACAGTCTTACAAATAATACACTGAAATTATCGAGGAATGTACAAAGGAATTGATAATTCATCAAATGGTGGTACATGGGGCCTCAGTTAATAACAGCAATGTAACAAACAAATGCCAACCAATAAATTTAAAGATCTCAATATTTAACTTAAAAAATGGTATATAAGAAACATTTAAAAGATTTTACCGTTGGTTCTATTTGTCGATAATGCCCAAATAATTGACAGTATGCGAGTGCTGTGTACAACAATTATCGACATAGAAACTCTAATAAAAACATGGCCAGAATGCACTCAAAAATGTTCTATAAATAAATGCGATAAGGAATTTATACGACAAATCATCTCGAGAGTTGTGTTAAACAGAGTGATACAAAAGCGCCAAAACTGTTTGCTCTTACTTTACATTTGTATATGTTTAAGAATTCAGTTGGAATGAAAGTGGATTGAGTTTGATTTAACCATCTTGTTATTTGTACATGATAGAGTACTGAACAGCGTTTGAAAAACTGAATTATATTTTGAAAGAAAATGTATCTTATACGGTGGGCATTCGATACATGTGTAACAGTTTAACATACGGAGCAGAGACTATAATTTTAACTGCTCAAATTGTACTCGCCATTTAGGGATTATACAAAGAACGATGGAACGACCTATGCCAAGCATTAGTCTTAGGGATCATAAAGATAACGAATGAACTGATAGATTTTTATAGCCAAAATATTTAACATCGTTACCGATTGAATAAAAGTTTTACTTAAGCTTCCCTTTACTTTAGTAATATCTATTTTCTAATTACCTAAACTCTCAGTTGCCCATGTTCACGTTTTATTCGATGTTGAATATCACCACTTAAATAAGTTAGTATTTCTTATTTATATTAATATAATTATTAAAGTTATAAGTCTTTTACACATTTATTATTATCATCGTCATTATCAATATCATCATAGTAACCAATTTTAAATTTACTGCAGAACGTAGGTATTCCTCTAAAATTTTACCAAGTTTAATAATTTTAAATTCGATATACGCCAACTTTGTCTAATAAGGGTTGTTGAGTCTGCGTGCTTTCTAGTTCTAAGTTATATACCCAATGTAGTTTAACGTTGCATACAGAACGGGAATGAATATTTGCCATACATGTCCAGTTATACAAGTAAACGTTTTTTATGCAACGTGTAGGCGTTCAGTGTGTGATGGATATTTATTAATAATCAATAGAATATAATAAAATAATAAAATAGATCCGATCAACGTTATTGTACTGACAAATTATATTTTTTTAAATATAAAATTGACTTACTTCCATGAGGAAAAAATTTTGCATAAATATCTTTAAAACAGTCTTCTTGAACAACCCCTTCAGGGCATTCCTGAAATATATAAAAAAAAAACCTTTTGTTTACAAATTATAGCTTGTATATAATATACAATTTTAGACTTTTTCCAAAGAATTGAAAAGAAAGTGCTTAAAATAAATTTTCACCATTATAATAAAAACAATAACACTTTTCATAATTTTCTTCTACTACACAAAATACGAGTACATATAGTTAGTATTTCATAATGGTAAGAAAATCGCCAAGGAGCAAGGAACCGAATATATATATATATTTTTATAATACAAAAATATATTGTTTTCCTAATCAACAATGCTGAGTAAGCAAACACAACTCAGACAAGTAATCTTTTTCGATAGAAGTTCCATGAGAAAAACCTAATGATTTTTATATGGCATTCAACCAGACCACCTGAAATAATATATAATGCCATCAACGTTCCACTTCCAGTTATGTTTTGGTGTATAACGAGGAACAAAATCAAGAGCGCACATACGATATTCTGTAAATTACCATTTTAATTACTCATTCGTTATTCCGCCAAGAATTCAGAGAAAAACATGTGATTTGTAACGGTTTAAAGTAAGAGGAACTTTGATAATACTGTAGTTGATGTTCATTCATTAAGGGCATAACTTAACTCGAGTAATGTGTTCATGATGAATTATAACATTGACACTGAAATGTGGAGGTTGTTTAATAGCTACCTGAGGATAGTTGTAGCTGGGGATTTAGTTCTGACAACCACGGACAACAGAAGTTTCAACATTGATCGTATCAATTTAAGCAATACTGATGATGATTAATGCAGTAAACAGCGTCTATTTATGTTATAGGTGTTAATAGGGAATGAATTCCTATTTACACTGTTATGCTTGATATTTAATAAGTTATCACTAATTCTTAAAGCTAATTATTTAGTTTTCAGAATTTTCTCCAATGATTTGTGATACGATATTATTTGTTACCCTTCAAATTTCGGAGCCATACATAAGTATATCGATAAACAATAAGCTTTTAAAAGATTATTAAACAGTTAAGTTAATGTTCAATATACGCAACTAATTTCCGATCAATCGCTATATATTTACACTTTTATGCATTTTATCTTTCAAAATGGACCATATGGTGAAGTTCATTGAGCTCAAGTCTGGTATTCCAAAAATCATGTTAGGGTAAAGTAATCATCATATTGTCATTCACTTCGAGGACCTTTGTTGACGTTTCTCCTGCGTTTCAACAGTGCGAGTCGCATAGCTGACTAAATGTGTAGAATATGTTAGTTTCTAATACTTGTATAATATAAATGGCCATAATGATATTTATCGATTAGAATATAATGTTACATTTATAATTATAATAAATATAGGTCATTGTAACGCAAAATAATTCATTAAAGCATGACCGGTGATTTTTATTGGGCCAATAATTGTACGTAAGCGAAACGATCGAATAGCGCCTTGTTTTCGAAACTATTTGACAAATCGTGATTTTAAGTGCGTAAGGATGAATAATTACAGAAAATATATGCAAAATATGAATATAATATTATAGTGTGCTGTATATATAATTTCTGTTCCATTTCCCGCTTTCACAAAAAAATGTACACGAACCTATAGTCCTTTTTTATGTCGTGCATAGTCAGGATAATTACCTTACGTGTGATTAATAAAATTTATAAAACGGGCAAAAAGATATCCATCAAAAATAATTTATGAAATTCTTTGATGTTAATGTTGTATAGCATTGAACTCGAAAATACTTTCACTTTTTTAAATATTCTATAATTGCTTCGTCTATCGTATCAAGTTTTTCATTTCTTTAGTTAGAATTTTTGCTGACAATTTTCCTATTGTACTCAATTCAATATAAAATAAAATTGCATTTCGGGGTATTTTCAATGTTTTCATAAATAGTAAGGGTTTCCATTTTTCTATTTAATTTCAAGAGTATATTTTATATATTTTGTTTGATATCGTCGTATTTTCATTCAATTGATTAATATGAAGATGGTTGGTCATCGTATGAATGAAAATTAATTTAATGGAAAATTTTCGAGAAACTAATCAGCATTTTTTTTTCTTCTGTTATTAATTAAAATTAAACTTAATAAATTTTTAAAGTAAAGTACATCTTACAATTTGAAACAAAGAAAAGACGAATCACTGGAAAATGTATGTCAAGAATATCAGGCATTTTGTTGGCCTCATTATAACAGATAGATATAAATGACTGTCCGTGTGGGCATAATACTCGATTAAATATTGAATTGGGGACCAAACATTCAAGACAAATATAACTTTTTACACCTGAAGTAAATTTTCTGGTATTATAACATGGAAACTTCCACCTAGTATAGAACACTAATTGGATACGTAGCGATGGTATGACCTACCAGCATATACATTTCACAATCTTGCAACTCTCGTGTAGAATTTTGCGTAGTACCTCAAAAAGAAGGCGATGCTAATCATAAAAACTTATAAGATTGTCCCAACGCATGATGTGGTCAGATCCGTGACAGTTATTACGCGACATTTGCTAGTTGGAGACTACGCGAAAAGTTTGAGGATTTCGTTTAACCTTTTCTCGACAAGTTGCGATTATATAATTTTCATCAAAAACATGTTTTTCAGGCTAAATTTATTACTAATAATATAAACATTTAACGTCATTGGCTGTTTATATTGGCAACTTGTTATATATATTGAAATAAGTATTTTCTAGTTTAAATCTAGTGGAAATGAAAATCATCGCAACATTTTTTGTTGCCTTTAAAAGCATTAACCTGTACTATTATCGTTACTAATTTGATGACAACTGAACATTAAATTGGTTATAGAACTCATATACGATATGCATTCGGCTACAAATTACTCACAATATAAGTCAGGATTCTATGAAATTGAGAATAGTGAAGATTTATAAAATTAAGTCACATTGACATCTCAAGTCCTGTAGTGAGTTCGGTTACTTTTAATCATAAAATTAAATTATTTAATTTGTTTATTATTTATTATGGTAAATTTGAAGTTTTAGTTTACTTGGTTAAAAAAAAACCCGAAGATAAACTACTACTCAAACGGATCTCCAGGATAGAGAGTGTCACGATTATTAACATTAAAGGCTGCAGTTTTGACTGATAATGAGTGATGTGGCAGTAATGATTGAACCAAAAAAGAAGACCGATACAAATAGTATTTTAACCCTATATTAATAAATATAGATAAGACCGCAAGAAATTCCAGTGCATTAAGTTTGTGTCATAGGTCAATTTATAAATTATGTCTGGTAAAAACTGCGGTGTTGACAGTCGAGTAAATTCGAATATTTTGTATAATTTTTTTTTCTTGTTTTTCTTTTTTACTCCTTAGAAGTATTATGTTTAATTGAATTTAATTTATGACTTTCGTTAATATATTTGGCCATTAAGATTCTCACTTAACATCCTAGAATGAAGAAATTATATTTGAAGATGTTCTATTAACAGATAAGGATGACGCGATCTTGTGACAATTGTCAGATAAGAAACCGTTTGTTTTCATTGTGGGTTGTCGATATGCGGTTTGTCCAATGGTAATGATATTATATATTATATATAGAAAGATTCGGAAGTTCTTTTCATTCTGTGGAGCTTAGACTCTATTTCTTTATATTAATGTACAACACATTCCAGATAATGTGATCGCAGTTACAATTTATGCATTTTGACTGAAATGTGATATGTATCGATAGATTTAAAGTTCTCATACATGTACCAGGATAGTGTGAATATCAGTGTCTTTCACACATTTATATTTAATGTTGCAGTTTGATGACACGTATGTTATACAAATCTTTACGCGACCAACTACATATTTCATAATACATTGAAACCTATAATGTAGTTTTTTTGGTTGACATTTGAAATTAGTGTCTTAGAAACGGACTTGAGCGCCTAATGCAGCCTTGTAGCGTAAAGGTTAAGATGATGATGGTAGTGATGATGATGATTAATATATATTTATTAATGAAATTGCTAAAGACAATGTGTGCATATATGAAGATAAATATATTAATTTTGGCCTAATTTATAATATTATTAATAATAATAACAATGAATAATAACGATTTGAATTTCAGCATATGAACTATGACCTACATAAGTTCATGCTTAAAGTAAAGATATATCATTTTGTTGGGATTATGGGTTTTAGTTACTACATCATACCATTTCCCGATGATGATGATGATAATGATAAAGATGATGATGATGATGATGATGATAATGACGATGATGATGACCGAGAGAAAATTACTGAATGGCATAAAAAAAAGAATGAAAATGTACATAAAAAATAATATGAAGCTTAGAGGAAAATTTCTGCGTGTTATATTTCATTAAAAGTGATGCGTGAGATAACACGGACGACAGATTTCATTTATTTATTTTATTACCAGCAATGGATAAAATTTATGACGTGACTGACATAAATAACATTACAAATAAGAAAATATAAAATTTATAAATACTCGCCTTTATAGTCCACATAAAATTATGATTATTAACTAAAGCACATTCTATATGGAACCAGTCAAAGTAATTTGAGTTATTTACACAGTTCAAATCCGACACAGTTTTTAAATGTCTAGAGACACAGTAGACGTACACATAAGGTCATAATTGAATACTTTATGAATTGCATGCACCTTGTCATCAATTGAAGGGGGTGAGCAAAATATTGGGATTAATGCTTATTACAAAACCAAGCTATAGGAACGAAACTTTTTGATAGGAAGTTGTAAAGTCAATTATCAGTTGCTGATCATTGATTGGGATACTTAGACTGCTTCAAATCAGTTTTTAAATGTCTATATATGGATACATTAAAATTTTATATACAGGTCATAATTGAATACCTTTATCAAATGCAAGCACATACATCAACATCATGTTTTGTACCCAAGTATTCAATAGGATAGTTTCTATATATGAAGCATTTTTATCATCTCACCGATTGATTGTGGTAGGAATATTTGAGAAGATATTTTCCAATAGATAATGCAACTGAAATAAATATCAGGTTACGTATGGTTGGTTGGTTGCTTATAGTGATGGATCCGTCCAGGCTAAAGACGGACCCCAATTTGAAAGTTGGTGCCATTTTTGATACCACAATCTTGGGAAATCGAAGGTAAAAAGAAGGTAAGAAATTAACAACCAAATTCAGTTATCAGCCTCCATTAATTCGAAGAAGAATTTTTCGACCAGCGTTTATTTGCAGAGTGGCGAGTTAAGTGACATAATAGTGGGCATTTTATCTAGAGTTCTCCATGTTACCATGTTTAACCAAACTACAGGCGTAAAAAGGTATACTTAACTTTTAACAGTTTTAGTCCTCAATTCAACTTTGCAGGTTATGTATACCAAAGTTGCGGCAAAAGTTTGAGGTGCTGAATACAGTGTGATAATCACCAAAGATCTAAATTTTCGATACTAACGGTTTAATTCTTAAATTGTATTGCGAGATTTCAATGCTGACAATAATATCATCAATAGATGAGTAATGCTCATACATGGATAGATATTCTTCCAATCTTTCAGTTTGAAAGAATTGAGCAAAATAGCAATTGTATTTACCTACATTATAGAGCAAATAATACCATAATACCATCTGGTTCAACTAAAAGTCAAGAAAGTTCATGTAGAATGGAAAATGATGTTTTCTTGATAAGTTCAGGTCTATATGATAATTAGAGCAGTTCAATCACGTGGCGAAAGTATTGCGTGATAAAAGCCTAGATTTTTTTTTGTGAAGCAGCACTAATAGTACAAAATAAAATAGGATTATAACATTAGCATGTGTCGTTTTATTATCGATCGAACAATGTGATGTTATACATGAGTATTATATGCGTTTTTTGCACGTTTAACTATAAACAAAATGTACCATTAATTATACTCGTAATATTAAAAAATACCAAATACCTAATTTATTACAATGTACATAAATATACGTGCATTGATATAGGAATGTTCCATTTATTTGCGTACAACAAAAGACTTCCATTAATTTTAAACCAATAAAAAAAGTATTCATTTATTAATTTATAAGTCGACGTGGTATTTTGTTTATTCGGTGCTCAAATTTATTCATTTTCCTGTTATTTTATTTCTATTACATATGGGCTAAGTCAATAACAAAAGGGACTATAAATTACTTAATGAATTGGCACAGCATTTTTAATTTATGAAAAAATTATATCTATGCCGAGATATGAAATCTTTATTGGGTTGAGGCAAAATTGATTTCTTAGTAAGCGTATTTTCCATTCGAAAGAACAGTAGGTCGGAAAGACCAGAATGATGGTAGCAGGTGGAAGGTAGCAGGAGAAAAGGGGAAGGACAGCATAGAGAAATGAAAAGTGCATATGCTTATGTATGGTAGAGAGGAAGGGTGTATAGAACGGAAGAAGAAAAAGACGGAAGAACGAGTTAAATGTGCAAGGACGGCAGATGTAAAGAACAAAAGGATGGTAGGACGTATGTACCGCAGAAAAAAGGGGTAGGTGATCATGTATTAATATGGTCAGTGCAAGACCTACCTGCCTATTCCATTCGAATTGCTGATTCAAAAACTGAACTAATCATATTGTGTGCAATAATAGCTATAATCTTGTTTGTAGTACTCAGCTAGTCCATGTTTCCATTTCCTGAACTTCAATTGCGAACGGCAAACCATTCATCGATTGAATTGGATATTTTGTACTAAAGCAAGATCCGGTTAGTTTATTTGTCAGATGATAAATTCAAAATACCATAAGTTATAACTTCATCTATCAAATTATCAAATAATGATATAATTAAAAATATCCGCAATATATAAAATGTAGTAGGCATTACTACGTATTTTACCAATTACACCATGTCTTTATCTTCAACCGGTTACGAGAAATTGCAATTTTAGTTTTTGATAAAAAACACTGGTACATTTCATGGATTTATAAATTTGTATCAGGGCATTATAATGTTCAAAAGGTCTCTTTTATTGAAAATGCAAATATCTCGGAAACGGTTATAAATAGAGTTTTCGTGTCTGAGGATGAAATCTGTAGAAAGCCGTTGCCCATCTTTTACACAAGTTTTTTTTGATTTTTAGGACCAATTGTTGTAGCAGAATATCTGGCTAAGAAGATTGTGTTATTGTCGTGTCTGGCGAATGATTGAAAAAAACAACTCATCAACAAACTAATTAGTTGGGCATTTATGCACCACTCTACTGAAATATTGAAATGTATAACAGAATAAATATGTTTGATAGCATATTTTTCAGTTGAGGCGTAAAGGCTCAGATGATGAATCATAATATTATGATTTCTGCACATTTCGTGTCTTGCAGAGGAATCATTGGAATGGATAATAAATGCATTATGTTTTTTTTGTGGCTGCTCTTGTATTGTATCAGAAATATGTTGCAAAACAGTTATAAAGATTAATGAACATATAATACAAAACCCTAATGTACAATTATTAAACAATATATTTGAATAGCATCAGTTATATTGAGTTGCTTTGACGAATCCAAATTGGTTTTTTGAAATATTAATTAGATCACGGCGTCTTGTGTTCAAAATACTTTCTCATATTGTTAAGGTGTATAAAGTAAATTTGTACAATTCTGTATATCTCCCTTATTTTTGTAAAATGGTAAGAATAAATTGATGGAGGTTCATCTCAATGAATTTGATATCGTGCCTCCGTTTAAGTTCTTAATAAACTTGTCAACCATTGAAACAATAATATCACCCAGATATTTTCAAAGATCTGATGGGATGTCATCTGAATCAATTGCCTGATTTGGCATGAACTTTTTTATACAATTTTTTACTGATTGAAGTATTGCTTCCATCTATTATTTTCGCTTTATGTTAGGCCAGTTTATACATTTCTAAATTGTGGCCATAAACCATAGTTCTTAGTCATGTTTAGTTTGATGTTTTCTAACTACATCTGATTTTGTTCTGAATTTCGGTGTTCTACCACCAAATTTCCTTTGCAACATACTTCCCCCATAATTTTATTTTGATTATACATACAATAATAAAATCTAAACTAAAATGTGCTGAACTTTTCTCATAAAATATTCAGCTGGAATATTTGTCAGTCTAATAAAAAGGACATAACATAAGACTCGTATGTTGTTATTCTTATTTGGTTTAGATGAATACATTTAATAGTCATCATCATATAGGTAGATTATTATTATTAGAAGCATTTGCACAAATAAAACGGGTACTTGTACAAAATGCATTTTACATGTTTTTGAAAGATAAAAAAAAGGGAAAAACTCAAAATCTTTTCATACATAAAAGTTATTTCATTTTATTTACAATATACGACGAGTACGAGTATAGTCCTAAAGATAACACAAAAGAAAGTTTGTACGTATACACTCATTAAAAGCAATGAAAATGTTTTTCTTTTCTTTGTTTATGTTTATTTAACAAAAGGAAAAGAAAGCTCTTCAATCTAAACGAAAATTTAGTTAATTTCAAGTCAAACGAGTGAGGTTTTGATTTTTATCCTATTTTCCACTTTCTAAAGTTGTGGTAACGCTTAATTAATTTGTATATTTAAATGTGCAACACTATTTTGTTAAACTTTGTATTTTTGGAAAATGGAAAATGAAAAACAAAATGTTTTCAAATCTTGTAGACGATTTCGTGTTATAGAAAAAGTTGTGATTTAATTCTCAGAAAAAATTTACTTTTTGAGCCATTACATTAACATAAAAATGGTATGATGCCTGAGTATTTAGTTAACATATCATTGATGTTCGCTGCTTTATTCCTTATTTTGGGTCGTCTCTCCAGCTTCTCAATCTATTTCTTCACAAGTTTCTGTCTTGTGTAGCATTATACTCTTCGCATTTAAATCATTTCGAACAATTATCGGTAGATTGAGGGCAACTACTTTTCCTTTCAATATAACAAATATTTATAGTCAATTTTCTGCTTTGAATTTCCGATCTACGCATTACTTGACCAGACAATATTAATACACTTTCAGAGATTATGTTGATAATAGGTGCACTATACCGTCAATGTTACTCTAGATGACTACAGTTCCATTGATGCCGGCCACGTCCCGACGAAATAATCTTAAAAGTAGACAATGAAAATGGAATCGATTTGGCATTGTACTTATACGTCCGATCGATAATATTATAAAAAAATCACTGTATTGTAAACATTAGTACAATAGAAAATTTTGCCATCAAAAATAATGTGTCGAATAATGGTCATAAAAGAGGCTGGTATACACCAGTGATAAGATGTAAAATTAAGTGAATGGTCAAAAATCGTGAAAAATGGCATTTATTCGTCGATGTCCTATGCTCTCGTGCGGAGTTGAGATGAAGATGAAATGGAATAAAATTGTTTGAAGATCAATTTAGCAGAAGCATTATCGATGATGGTAAGAATATTACGTAATTTACTGGTATCTGTATAACCGGCAAGATTTCTAATTACAGATATGACAAAATGTATGAAGGGATTAAGTGATGCATCATTCGAAGTTCGATCAAATAAATATATTGTTAGTGACGCATTGTTAAAAAGGATCTATATATTTTGCATAGATCTATGTTTGTGCAAATTTTGGCTAAATTTTTGTAGAATTCCATTGTAAAAATTTAAATTTTTTTATTAACTATAATATTTTTAATATACTTACGGTTTTAAAACCTCTGTACATGACACGAATTTCTTGTCGTGTAAACTTTGTTTGTCTACAAAGATCTTCTAATGCAACTGGAATTGGTTTTGGTAATCTAGTTGGCTCTAATTCATAAACAACCTCTTCGATAGGACTATCTGGTGGTGTTGCCATTTCAAATTATTGTTAAACGGAAAATTTGATATGACTATTGCAACATCGTTTTATAAATAACATATTTGTTTTTTTATTACTGTTGAGATTAATCTGAAATGAACAAAATAACAAAAAATTACAGATAAATGGAATAATTGAAACTAATTTTAGTTTAATTATTTATAATTTAATTATTGTAATATAGCTAATTAGATCAAATCTATGTAAATACTAATGATATTTGGGCAATAAAATAAAACTTAAAAATACAATTTTCCATTTAGTATATATGCTTGTACATTTACAGACTAATATACAGACACTGTATGTACCAGTATATACTCGTATAATGATAATATAATAATATTTATTTATTTTTCTTTTAGGTTTTCATTAAGAAGTAATCCAATCTCTGCAAATAATCTATCCCACACACAAGAATTGTACTCGTATATATATATATATATATATATATGCGAGTACAGTATCTAACGTATAGCCCAAGATATTCAAATGATGTTTAAGAAAATTTGAAAATTTTCAACATGAAAGACTCTCATAAAATTCACATTAAACTAAATACAAATATTTGCATTAAAAATTAACATCCACCCATACCTCGTATTATGGCTTTCCATGTAAATTTCTGAAAATTTTAATTTTCTTTTATTGTAAATATTGGTAAGGTCAATCAGACGCGTAGTCTACACTGGAATATTACAAATGGACATAAAACTATTTTATTGTCTTTTAATAATAAAAATGAGTTTTAAACTTGAATGCAAGGATGGAGTTTCTCAATATACAAGTAATTGCTCAAATATACGATTAATATTTATTACTAATTGAGTTCAAATTAGTATTCTTGCAATGATGACACCATCTATATAGATATCCAAATTAGCATTTCAATTAGCCCAATGAAGCAAAGAATTCTATTTTTGAATAGGACAGACTCGCATTGAAATACAGGTATAATCTTTAGTATTTCAAAATCTGGATGTACATTCTCTTGATTTGCTAATTTTATGTAGAAATCATCAGCATCTCAACGTCTACTCTATGCGAAAGTATGGCATCAACAAACAATCACCATTGTTCACGAAGTCAAGTAAGCACCTTCATTTCACATCATATTCTACCACTAGTTTTAGACTCTTTAATGACGGTTTTTAGTCACGTTGTTCTTGGACGACCGAGTTTTCTATTATCGTCATAATTCTAGTCAAGTACTGAATTTGAAATATCATTAACTATAGTTGCCTCAGATTATGACCAATAAAAATCCACTGTGTTCGGGTGACATCGTCTTCAGATCAGCCAGTTTCCACAATATTTTTAACAAGCGCTTGTGGCATGTATTAACGAAAAATAGAATTTGTGATACTATGTCGTTAGCAGTTAATTTTAAAAATGCAATTTGTCACAATATGCTATTTGTCACCAGTTTTTTTAAAAATGCACACCTTTAAATTTTTTAAAATTTGCGACGACCGCAAATAGCATAAATTTTATTATATATAGGCAACTCTGCGATGTGTATAGGCAACTTGTGACCGATGACACCGCGTGGAGGTAAAGATGGGTTGAGTATAGTCTAGATTTTTTAAATTTCTATTAGACTAATGCTGCACACAAATTCGGCCTTTCTAATTACGTAAAGATCCTGGAATGCGTTTTCTTAGCAAAATTTCAGTTTTGTTTCTCTACAATCTATGGTATGGGATACTATTTAATTTTATTAATATCTATTTACGTTTCTTATCAAATGCCCTCAATTGTCTAAGTAAAATTTGATGTGATAGATTTTCTAGGTAAAATTTTAATTAAAGTTTATACATACATTGCAAATGCTTCAATTTATTGGATACATTTGTCAACCTTGGGAACTTCAGGCTTATTCAAAAATTATGTATAGAAAACGAATTACTAAAACCTGATTGTTATGAGTGTAAGAAGGAAGGTGGGAATTTTATGGGATATCGTTAAAAAAAAGAAACTAAACGAAGCGCGTCACACAGATCTCAGAGTCTCGACAGATCGAATAGCAAAAGTGTTACAGATGGATAATTTGAGTATTTGAGTATGATACAAAATTATTCAGTTAACGACACATTTGCTCTCTCAATGTTTGAGCCGTATTTAACATATTATATTGATGATGTCATTTATTGTTATTATTAAAAAAGAATAGGAGAAAGACAATTAATATTGATTGACTACTGTGTTGATATAGGGAGAATAAATATAATCAGTGAATAGTTGTAAGTTTTGATTTTGTTCTGACGAAATTGAATAGAGAGCATGTTCGTCAATTTATGAATTCCTGATACTAATGTCAGAATTTTGCTTTTTTGTTCCGTTTAATATCCAAACACCGATGAAATATGCAATGATTTGATTAATTCCTGTTATCAGGAATACATAAACCAATACAATATTATACGTGCTTTAATTTTACAAAATATGTGCTACTAACCATGTGTTTTTTGTTTATGAAAGCATGTGCTATCTTTAAATTTCCCGCCTATGAAACTTATGTATATTTTTAATAGAGAGTATGTTCGTCAGTTTATGGATTCCTGATACTAATGTCAGACTTTTGTTTTTATGTTCTGTTTAATATCCAAACGCAGATGCTATGATTTGATTAATTCCTGTTATCAGGAATACATAAACCAATAAAATTATTCTAAAGTAAAACACGTGCTTTAAATTTATAAAATATGTGCTACTTTTATAGATTAACTACGTTTTTTTTATTTATCAAAGCATGTGCTTTCTTTAAATTTCCCGCCTGTGAAACTTATGTTTATTTTTAATAAAGAGTATGTTCGTTAATTTATGAATTCCTGATACTAATGACAGAATGTTGCTTTTATCTTCTGTTTAGTATTCAAAAAAAGATGAAATATGAGATGATTTGATTAACACTATCCGGAGTACATATACCAATACAATTATTCTAAAGCTTAAGTCGGTTTTAGGTTAACCACGTGTTGTTTATGAAAACAAGTACTTTCTTTAAATTTTCCGCCTATTAAACTTATGTTTATGTTGAATACAGAGTATATGTTTGTCAGCTAAATGTCTATCACCGTCATCTGTACGCATTGACGATATAGTTAATAGATCAGAGTCATTATATAATGTACCGGAGTCTGATAGGTGTAGAAGATTCATTGTATTGTTTAAATAGAATAAATGTTGCTATTTACAATATATAGTATAAACCTTATCGTGAGTTTCTTATTTCACAATAGTAGTTAAATTGAATATTTGATTCTTATATATCATGACAATACTAATCATTTTATGTTAAACGTTTTGTATATACTCGCAAATACTAGTGTACTCATAAATAATAAATGTTTCAAATTATATACAGATAATTTGATAACTTAACTTTCATATTAATATTCAGACAATTTAACAATAATAAAGTAATAATTCTATGATGACTTGTATATTTCAGTGTTTAGCAAATTAAATACGGAATCGGAAGTGACTTCATAAATGAATGTTGTAAAAATAATCCCTACGATAAATATTAAATATAGACAATAACTTGGTCTATATTTAGAAATATTATTGATATTATAGCAATATTGGATCTTCAAATATATATATATACATATATATATATATATATATATATAACATTTTGAACATCTATAATATCTTTATACTCTTAAACAAAAAATATTATTATTAA
>JANSTX010055921.1:2986-25922 GCA_027564355.1 Penthetria funebris
TATCGAAATATTAATTCGTACAATATAAGGTAATTAATCATCTCATCGATTAACCTGTTGCGCCTCATGGGAACATAGGATGGCATAACGATGTTAAATATACCAAATCACATCAAATTTCATCAAACACTTTTACTTAATATACACTGAAACATGTTGTTGATCGACCAAATATTTGGGTAATTTGGTAGAGTGGTGTGAAAATCTATTGATACATGCCATACAGTTTGTTGTTGAGACTGTTATTCACAAATTCCACAAACAAGACAACGAGGTAGATTCAAATTGAGCAACCCCATTGGCAAGGGAAATTTATATGATAATTAATTTTAATATTATTTTTATGTATTACAATTGCAAAACATTGTATGCGATAACTATATAATTTATCACATTAGAGAGTTCACCAATTTAATGATGAAAAAGATTTAATTATATTAACAAAATGGATAGTATTATTTTATAATTTTATAATATAGTATTTTATGAGAAAATTCTTGGCATTAATACCCGTTTTTAAGTTATACAATAGAACAACAAAATTGAAAATTAACCTTGCTTTCACAAAGAATATGTGGGAAATATATGCATTATATTATTTATTTATTATACTATAATTTTAATATTATTTCATATGAAATAGTGACGTGAACAATTACAATGATTAACAACAGTCCTCTAGGAAAAAAATGAGATACTGCTAAATCGATGGTATTTTGATCATTCACATATATGTGAGAGTAATGTGTTGAGTTACTTCTTTATTTTTATGCAATTTGTAAAGTGATTAGCATGTGACAATATTCTAGAGTACTGGAACACATTCACTGGCGCATTGAGATAATTAGGTGAAATCGTTAATAGTTAAATTAGATAAGACAAAGAGTAATGGACTAGCGATATAATATGTAAAATCTGTGAGGAGAAGACATATTAACAATAACAGCAATGTAAAGAAGTAAGATATCCATAACATATTACTTTGTGTGGTGGCAGCACTTATATAGCTTATATAGATAAAACTTTTGTGATCTGATTCTTGATCTAGGTGATCAAAAAATAATATATAATCTAACCACCAATATCCAAATATATATCTATATATATATGATTTTACTGTAGAATAGAATAAGAGATGTAGAAGAGTTTTATGATTTATTATTTATACACAGTTATTTTTGTGTAACGGCGAGAAAATTACATTCCTGCTGGCCTAAAACTAAATTTAAAATGATAATTTTTTTCATGGATGGATTGATCGTAACATAACAATTTATGTCAATTATTGGTAATAATTATGCGCTCTGTTATTCGTCTGCAAAGTTGAAATATGTTCCTGATTGACTGTTATTAAATTAAAAATTATAATTATTCTGAATAATTTGATACAAAATAATATTTTTTTACAATCCATATTTTCTGTTTAAATGTCTTTTAACATTCCTGCTTGTCTGTTTATATATTTTTTCGCATTTGGACGTAGTAGGTAATTGAATAAGAAAACTGTAGTTATTCTTCTGTAGAGTAGAAATACGTTCCTGTGTGATATCTTTACATCTAACTACAGTAGTTTTATCTCATTTGGTCTCATATTAATTTGATGATACAATATCTTATACCTATTTTGGCAATTGTTCACAAACAATGACAAGATCGTATAGTATTCTAAATTTTGTTACAATTGATGTAATCCAGTATATAGGATTCAAATTTGGTTTCGATATTGAAAGTATGAAGCTACTCGATATGTATGATAACTGTAAATATTTAATTAATTACTTCCATAATTGCTAAGAACGTTTAATATTCTAGATATGACAATATGATTTTAGTTGAAAATATATGCTTTTGTTCACAGATGACATTATCCAATTGATTTTCTGCAGTAAAATTTCAAATAGTTTTACAATTTTTATCGTAATAATTTGAAACGTGATTAAATGTTTCTATATTTCGTTGACAGTTACTTATTTGTTGTTGAGATGGTTTTTTTCTCGATCCGTAGCCATTACTGACATCGATCGTGATTGAGATGCCAGGTGACATCGAAATAAAGACGAGTTGATTAACCTAGATGATATACACTCAATTTATTCGTCTTAACATTTGCAATTAATTTTAAATAATATAACTTGAGCAATGCATTTTTCTTTTAAATTTAATATAAATATTCAAATCATTATATAGCAATGGCATTTTAAAAATATACAAAACTACATATTATCCATCATCCAATTAATCTTCTGTAAATTTTAAATGGCAAAGGAAAAATTACGTTTTAATATTTGTAATTTATTATTCTGTTGATTGTTAAATACAAAAGATGTAATCATAAAATTTGACATTTAAAATGAATGAAAAAAGAAAAATTACTGAAATCGGATGATCATTTTTGAAACACCAAAATGAAAAATGCTGTAATAAATTCACCCATTAAAAAACATTATTGTATATCGCGAATTTAAAAAATTATGCAATATTTTCGTGGAATATGAATATTTATGTCAAGTGTTATATCGTTTCTTTTCTGTTTTTTTTAAATTTTGTATACTCGTATTATAATGCATAATCATTATTGGCAATATTATACTGAATGTTGAATGATTTAGATTTTTAACTAATTAGCATGAGGAATTTCCTCACTAACTGGTGTTCATGTAGTACTATCATATATTATTTGAAAACTCTCTAAATTTATAATGTTTCAATTTTAAATAGGTTTTAAATATAATTTTATGAAAATATCTTATAAAAGCTCTTTAAAAAGCATTTCACTTTAATATGGTTATAGACATCAAAGTATCATAAAATAAATATGGAATATTAATTACCCTGGTCGTAAGAGACCAATCATTTCAAGATGATGCCATTAATTTATTTTATTTTTATTGTTATGCTTCATAAACAGTATCTATGTAATATATACGAGTAAAATATTTTATATTATTAATAATGTATTTTTAGAGAGTGAAATTTATTAATATGCCTTAAGTGATGATTTATTAAGATGTATATAATTTATTATCCATCAGCAAAATAATAAATTACAAAAAAAAAAAAAACAAAAAAAAAAAAAAATAAAAAAATGCAAAAATCAAGGTATTTCCACGAGAAATGTTTATTAATTTTTACAAGTTAAATTTTCTTAAGTTTTAATGAAAATAAAATGTTATACGGTATATTTGAACTTGTTGTTTTTGCATTTTTACAATTGATGGGACACAGGTGGAGCAATTCTATCGACATGCATAAATTCCAAAATAATCAATACTTTCCAAAATCTGTGTAGCTGAGTGAAACTTTTGAGAAGCGATTACATACAGTTCATGATGAGTAGTAGATGTGTATAATTAATGGAGTCCATATGAATAACTTTAATCAAAGTCTAATGGTAATCTCTGCTATTGTCACATATATAGCATACCAAGTAAAGTTTAACGTTTATTCATATATCTGAAGAAAATCGCATGTAATATTGAATGCGAGAATATCAAATAAATTGCTTAATATTCCAGCAGTAACATAGTTGAATAAAATAATATTTTTTAAATAACCAAAAATCAAAACAGTATAATATCGATGACTCGGCATTATACTGCCTATTACTTGCTGTTTAATACTTAAATTGGACAAATTTCGAAATCCTTGCATTCGTCCATTTGATTTTTTTGGCAGTCATCACAAATTATATCAATATATAATATTAAAGTTGTAATGTTTTCATAACTTTAAATATTTGTAATGGTTTGATTGGGATGGGGTTTACAGGTAAATTCTCAAAAGTGGGATAAGTAAATAAAATAGTCATCAGAAGTGTTTGTTTTTTGTATTAATATTTTGAAAACAATCCTAAACATCCCTTATTGATAAAATATTCTTTTAGCAAATAGTCAACAAATTTTCGCTATTATACAAATGTAATTGATATGAATTGATAACCGCAATGAAACAATTACAATGAAAAGTCTAAACAGAGATAACAGAATTGACTGGAAGCATAGATGATGACAAAGTTTAATCAGTCAAGTGATATTTTGACAATTTATTCAGGAAGATGAAATCTTGTATTATCAATAAAATCTAAAAACAAAATCGAATATATTCATATTTGTTCCAATATGCAGATAAAAAATTGCAATAGCTTGATACATAGATTTGACAACGAAATTAAAAAAATATTATTAATTCAATTCTATATCAATTTAATGCAAACCAATATGTTAAAATGTTATATAGTAATATTTGGAAAAATTAAAATGTTTTCATCATTTTTCACACACACTCTTTGAACTATCGCCATGTAATCATTGAACACTGACTTGATTCATTATTTTATAAAAAAATTTAAATCAAACATATAAACAATAGCTACCACAAACTAACCACTTCCCATATTATGTATATTTAGTAGAGAGTAAAGTTTCTGCAGTGATAATAAATATGCAGATGATGATCCATATAATCTTGTACATATAGTTATTCTAGCTTCATTTTTCATTTGGTCTAAAGCATTTGCGAATTTGTACGCATTCCATTAGAATCAGTAGGAACTGGACCATGAAATAGATGTACTAACTTGTTCGGGTGATGTATATCATTGTGGTTTCTTGGTGAATCAATTTTAAATACCTCAATTTGATTCCCATACTGAAAATGCTTATATATAACTGATATGTATTCCTTTACATATAAGTTATCATTTTATACAAGAATAAAGGAATTTCCAATTTTTGCTTGCCCATTTTCTAACGCTTATTTTTCCCCTTAACATTGACGATTTTTCTTTCAATATGTAAAGAACCTTTTTTAATATTACCAATATATTATATATTAGGCTCCAGCTCACGATCATGATAATATTGCTTAAGTATATGTAAAAAATCTGATTATAAAATGATGATCATTTATTTCACATTCATGTATATAACTTATATAACTTTGTTTTTTAAATCTCATTTATTTGCTCTATGTTTTCTTTTAATTCGATTTTTTTTATGTTAACAATTTCAATGCTGTGATGTAACAGACTCATTTCATATTGACTATATCACATAACATCAAATTTATCTGAGATGCATTTGATGATAATTTTATTAGCATAAATTAATTGAGAAGGAATTAAAGATGAATATTTCATATGTATATTGCATAATAATGTATAATTTCTGCATAAAATAAATTGACAGAATGAATATTATATATACAATATAAATTACTATTTTCTTGCATCACCAATCATTTTAAAATTATAAAACAAATTACATTCCCTATTGACAATTTCTCGCCAACATGATTGGAAGTTAGGTAAAAAATCCGATTTAATCAACCTGGAATATATAGTGGATAATGTTTATTAAATTTATTGTCCTATGGCTGTTTAAATGGAGGCATATAAGAAAGTTATTTCTAATTGGTATATTTTCAAAGATAAACCTATCCTTGAGTAGACTACTATTGGGGTAATTAACCAAAAAATTACACAGAATAGCATCAAAGTAATAGGAAATTCAAGTCATAGGAAATTTAGATCATATTGGTAAATTTTCATAGTTAAACCTATCCTTGAGTAGACTACTATTGGGGTAATTAACCAAAAAATTACACAACTTCCATTAAAAGTGAGAATTATTCGTTAACAGTAGGTGAAACATTTATACAAATTTTTATAAAGTTTTCTTATTTATTAATTATACATTAAACTAAGTTTTAGTTGATTGTTAATGATAATATATCTTGTTATCAATTGTCTATAATATAGACACTATGGAACGTAATGTAAACTTCTGATCAGTAGATAAACTCGTTCAATTGAATTAAGTTGTAAAATACAAGGACACATTCATATATTTTTTTTTCATTAATTATTCAATTACCTGATAAATATTTAGTCAATTCACATAATGAAAATCATTGATTAAATATGTAAATAGCTATTTGTTTCCGGTCTTCCGTATAGTCTATTTGGTTGTATCTAACGATATTATTTACGATCTTTAATACGGAAGATGTGTATTCTTTAAAATAAATTATGTGGGCGATTTATAATTAGTGATATAATGAAATGTATTTGTTGAAGGATTTTGCTTAATTTATTCATTAATTTTTATTCACATCAATTAGTGTTTGGAAAAAAGTTTTAATATTTTAAAATATTTTTGTTAATATTTTAATTGGTTTCTACTTGAGACTATAAAATATTTTCCGTTATTGGGTTTTCCAGCAAAATATAATGGATTATTATTTAAAAGGATTCATGGCAAATATTTCAATTTTTCATTATATAAGTACCTAGTCTACACATACAAACAGTTTTACACAGATTTTAAATTCATTTTGTGGTGTCATTCATAGTAATACTTCATTTCACTAAATTGTCCTAAGTAGCAATTGTAACTGATGATGACCTTAGAACCTTAGAAGAGTTGTCATCGCAACTATATACTTATATTAATATTTGCTTTCATTTGACAGTATTTGATGACTAATTGAACGTTATGACTGATGACTGGAATAAATTAGAAGTTTTCTAGAATTCTAAATAAATAAATTAGTTCAAGACGTCTATTTAGTCATGAACTGTATGTAATAGCTTTAAATTGAATTAATTGGAATTCACGTCTAATTGGTAAATTTTTGTCGATAAATTTTGGTTTTAAATTAATTTTTTTTAAATTATTTATTGTCTTGCACAATTATATTATTAATTGATTTGAAACTATAAAAATTTATTACTGTTGCAAATGCAGGAAATTATAAAAATCGGAAAAAAAAGAATTAATTCTCTTATTTTAATTATTAATTATATTTTAATTGGGTCAATTAGATTTTTCGAAATACAAATTTCGTATCTACACTAAATACTTGTATGCACTTTCAAAAAGTGTAATTCAAATTTACAGTAATTTACCAACTGCTCCAGACTGTTTCCATTTCAATAAAACTTAAGTTGCAACTTGAACAATTCACAATTATCTATATTATATAGTGTACACAAAATTGATTACCAAACTTTTATATAACTTGGTAATTGCATTACATTATATGAAAATATGCCATTCATAGGTCATAATCTAAGTGAATTAACTATGTATACCTAAAACTGAAAACAATGAATGCATTATTATGCATAATGATATTGTTTCATCCATTATTGATTGTATACGCGATTTATACAATAAGATGTGATATAATAAATTTAAATAAAAATATCATTTCAATATCCGCCATTACCTCAAATGCAAAGAGGTTGAACAATTCAATAACTTGTCACGATTATTTTTCTAACAATGTTACATTTTTACATATTCGATAATATTTATTTATATTTTCTTGACTATAAGATGACAATGTTAATTGTATATAAATATTTTATAATAAATTTATTTTTATGAAAAAAATAATAATACCATCGTCAGTAACCTCTGCCATATATTTTGCAGAATTCACATTACGCGCGAATCCTAACTTCAATAGTTCATCATATGCCGCATAAGTTACGTTATATGAGTGGATATGATTAAGTAGGTGTGTGGAATATGGGTCAAAAATGAAATAATGAAAGAAATAATAACAATAATAAATGTAAGTTATATATGCGAGTATACATACTGAAATCGGGACACCATTGTTAAGTTTACGTATATATGTACCGCATATTCAATTATTACTTCCTCTCCAATTTTAAATTCATAACATTTCTGTAAATTATTTCAAATTACTATGAGAAAATCATAACAATAATTATAGTAATCATATTATAAATGTATAAGGTAAACAAAGTTTGTAACTCTGTACCCATCATAATTTATTTATGTATCGTATAAAATGCGTGCAAAGATCCAATTACATTTTTATTTTTATAAATTTCATAAGATATTTACGTCTTGTCTTGCAGATGAATTGTAAATACTTAATTGAATGCGTCTAAATTATAGAGTCATATTATAATAAATAATCTGTCTCCTGTTGAATACTGTTTAATTGCATTGAACGTATGTTAATGCTAAATTTTAGTTGGTTTAAGTAACTGCATATGTATCCTTAATAAGAAAATTCCACTCATTCGCCACCCACTTATTGTTATGATCAACGGTAATGTTATTTATGGGAATTGTTTTTATATATACATGATTTGAGGTATTATCTCCTCATAGATTAGCTTAACTTTAAATGTTTCTAAGTTAGAAGATGACATGGATAATCTATGCAGACCAACTTAGGTTGTCCCACTAAATGTTTTAATATAGATATATATCCAAATTTATAAAAAAAAAATCATATTATCATTACTGTTATAAAAATTTTACTTATAACGTCTTCTTATCATATAAATTAAAAATGTCTTAAAAAATGCTTTACTATATTTATTTATTGATGATAAATTTAAATAATTAATTGTTTTCTTTTATTCTTTTTACAGATATGTAACAATTAGCTTCATCACACAATTATAATTCAGAATTTTTCAAATGGCCTTAAGATTACGTAAAGATGTTCAGAAGGCATCTTATTATGTATGGTTTTTGGGTGCTGAAGAAGCACGTGGACTTCGTGGACCACGTGTACTATTGCCAGCTATAGCACATCTTTTAGATAGAGCACGAGAACAAGAACCATTAAAAGTGACATTACAAGTTTCACATAAAGGAATGAAAATTGTTCAGGTAAGATGAAATTAAGCGTTTTTGTATTGTATCTATAATTGTAAAAATATGACATTTTTATAATTGGTATAACAGAATGTTAATTTTACTTCAATTAATCATGTAACAGCTTTTGTTAGTTGATGCAATGGAGAAATTGATATGAGAAATGACATTTTCAAATTTATATGTTATCGGTTAGGTCCTCTTTCAGTGTATAGTAGTATAGGGTGATTTAGTCATCTTGTTGGAAAATGGAAAATTTACAGCAGGTTAATTTAGTGAAATTATGATACAGTTTTTTGGTTACTAATTAATTTTGTTTCCATATAAGTTATTCAAATTTATGATATAAAATATTTAGTTAAAGTGTATCAAACGTCAGTTTAACAAAAACTATAGCATATAGGCACGTATTGCCTAATATTCTGATTTATACTTTATTGACAACAAATTATTTTTACCTGATTAAGGATCAACAATCTGTAAATCACATTCATGAATGACATATACGATACTAGACATCAATAACAATCCTGTCGATTATGTCTTCATGGTTTAAACATATTGATCATCAGAATTTGTTATATGTATTTAGATTCACTTACTGTTGATCTCACATGACTCTTCCAGTTCAATAATTTAATGTTGCTAAAAGTTTTGTTAACACGTAACAGTGATTTTACATATTTTATATTGTCATGAATATCATGACTAACCCATATATTTTAGATTATATGCATGTTATATTCAAATATTGAAATGAAGAACAACTTTATAGTAAAAACAAGATTTTCATTTTAATTTGAAATTATTGTCCTCTCACTTTTATATATACGAAGGTACACATTATTACACCTTATATATATTTAAAGCATTATCATTCAACCTACGAATACCTTCTTCTGTTTAATAAAATACAATACCACACTTACTTTACATAGTATTCAAATTTACTTACAGTAGGTGAAAATTCATTATTATACCTTTGTGTATATGATAATGTAATTGGTACTATGGTAATGGCAGTGGTTCTTTAAAGAATAAATTGAAGAATGTTAATCGAACCATATATAAAATTCTTGTTTTTAATAGACGTGAATATTTACCAACAACATTTTCTTTCAAATGAAAAAAAATCTTAACTTCATATTTATATACCACTGATTTTAATTGCGTAACATAAAAACCGATTAAATTTTAATTATTTTCAATAAAATGTATTTTTGTTGTTTTTTTATTTTGTTTTTGGTGCAAATAATGAACATTGAAACTCAATTTGTAATTACATGTACATAAAATAGTATTTAAAATGATTTTAAATAGGTACTGAATGTTTTTAATGATAAAACTTTGACCATTGTTTCAATAAATTCGATTGTAAATGAATACATAATCTACACAAGACATTGCGTTAGTATTATGCGATTAACATTTACAGGTTGCTCAACATCTATTTACCATTAAGAGATATAAAACTGTGGAAATCTTAAATTTTACCGGTATAATCAATAAATGACACCGTATTTAATTAAATATCCATCATGATCGATATTTTTGGGTTAAACCATATGAAAAAAAAAATGTTCTCATGTTGATCCTTATATTCACATATATGATGATATATAAACTCATTTGATATTATATTTGGTCATCAGGTTTTAATTTGCGACAAAGGCACCTATTAACGGAAACTTTACTTTGTGTCATGATGATATCATACAATACAAAAATATACAAATATTTGATTTGAGAAAAAAAGCAACTTAAAATTCTTTGAATATATTGCTACATACACCCCACATATCACTGTTCCTGTTTGTATCAACAGGCATATATATATTATCGACAAAGTTAATACTTCATGATAATTGACTGTACAATTCATCTTAGTCATCCATAGAAGATTGTTTCGAAGGTACGAAGTGATTATATAATTAAATTTTCATTACCAGTCGTGTTTAGCGTTACAAATTATGCCCATTTTCATCGTATAACTGAATATATGCCCAGTCTCATTATTTAATCTGATTTGATAATTTAAAATACAGTTTCCTACGGCCTGCCGCCTTGTCTGATCAACTGATTCTAACATAGGTCGTCAGATAAGTCATTTTTTAAATCTATAATCTAATTATACTGTTACACAATATAATTTATTGAAATTGAAAACAAAAGATTTTACATATACACGTAATAAATTTAACATATTTTGTATTTTCAAAAAATAAAAATTATCTCATTTGCATATAAATATTAAAACATAAAAAATCAAACAGCATATTTTATGTTTTATTTTCTATCGATTTTTAAATTACACAAATATTTTTTTTTTTTTTGCAAAATTCTGAAAATAAAAACTGAATTTAATTTAAATTTTTATGCCGTTTCTAATTTTTTCTTTTGTATTATATTATTTAAAATTATTCAATCCATCCAATTTCAGGGTTCGTCCAAACATTTTATTACACACAGTGCTATAACATGTTCTGTTCAAACAGAAGATATTGTCGCATGTGTTTTATTACTTTATAATCCAGCCACAAAATGTCCATTACATGTGCATGCCTATAGATGTGATTCAGAGACAACTGCTCAGGCATTAAATCAATTATTGCAAGTACTAATTAATCGACCTGAAAATCAGAAGAAATTTTCCGAATTGGAAGCAAGGTATAAAATTTTCAACATTATATAACGTAATTAAATATTTTCACTATATAACATTTTAGATTGGGTTTACCAAATGTTACATCATCAACAGCTAAATCTGTACCAGCTAAAGTTCAACCAAAACGTATTGAATCAACGCCAAGAAGATTTGATTCATCGTTGGGCAGTGATACTGGTAATAGTACTAGAGAATCTGAATGTAGTGAAGAACATTTACCGGCAAGTCCTGTATCAACAACAGCACCAATTAAAACGTCTATTTTCGATTCATTGGCAGCTGAATTACGAGCAAAATTAAATGGTAGTGGTCCACCATTATTACTACCACCTCGTGATTATGATACGGTACATAGATCAAAGGGAAATTTAGCCGCAATTGAATTAAGACGTTGCCGTAATTCATCAATTGTTGGTGGTCCGGGTTCAACAAAAAAAGTTGTGTCGTCAAAAGGATCATCGGGCATTGGTTCCGATTTGGCACCGAGTCCAGAAAGACATGATGTACCTAGTTCAAGTGGTAAGCTTTTTACTATTGCTGATTTGGTTTTCCATATTCTTATAAATATGCTAGGAAATAATTAGACGTATAACGACTAATGGTTAATTTATTCCTTTATTCATTACATAATATTTTAATATTCAATTTAATTAGTTTATAATATATATATTTATTTGTAAGTATACACAGTATTAAATTAAAAATTAAAGGTTCAATAAAATAAACTGTAAAGGATAGATTTTGTTAAGGAAGTTTCGAAGAAAATGTCATAGTATATTTGAATTTGGTTTATGGTAGAAACATTCATTAATAATTGTAAAATTATATATGCTATAAATATTTTGTTTTGAAATTGCTCTAAAGTTTTGTTAGCTTAGACAGACATTACTATTGTTTTAAATGAAAAATGTCTAGAATAATGCTGAATAGGGTGTTAGGGTAGTATCAGAATTGATGAACCTCTCTATATTTAATTTATCTCTGCGTTATACCACCTGTAACTTTATTATAATATCGTATATGTTAGCAATGGCATGTAACAGTGAAATTTATAATCAATAGCTTCACCAAGAGAATTTCATACAATTACAGAAATTGATTCCAATTCTAAAATCTATTATCTAAATGTACAAGTTGTGGGATTATAAAATATTTAATTCATATTTGTGGCTTATTAAATTAAATATCAAAATCTTCAAAGATAATAAAATGCTTGTCAGGAGCATAATTTGGAAGAAACACAATTCAAAATAACATAGACGTAGAAATTAAAAAAATTCACATCTGAAAGTAGTAAGTGCAAAGACCCAGATTTTAGGTTTGAAATATTTTTCAAACTTTTAATTGAGTTTTATGCATCCCCATTTTTTGAAAATTTAATGGTTCTTTACTGTAATCCATAAAAATTGCAGCATGCTATGTGTACATAATTCCTTATTGCAATTTTTAAATATTCTAATTATTTTTAAAGAGACTCATATTTTGATTATACGATCGATGCAATAATGTTTTTTAGATAAAATTTATCTGATACAGCAAAATTATATATATATATATATATATATATATTGAAAACTATAATAATTATAATTATTTTAATTTTTATTTCTAGAAGATGAGTGGATACATAATAAACCTGGAACACCACCGGCACCAACACCAGTCGCTCGAAGCTCCTTAATACAACGACCATATCCAGTTCAACAAGAAAAACTATCGGATCCTTTTATTGATGACGGTCCGCTAACCTATCTATATTCAAAAGATCAAATAAAACAAAAATATATTCCCGATATAAAAAATATGGTTAAACGTACTCAGAGATCATCAAGTAGAGAAGACGACCGAATGGATTATTCTCGTGAAGAAGAAGATATTAAACCAATTATAAATAGACCAAGAAATTTTGAATCAAGATTTAAAGATGTATTACAAGATAAACGATATGCCGATGATGATGAATGTGATAGAATGATTACAAAAAATATTCCCGAAAAATTACACGATTTAAAATATAGACAGTTTGATGTTCCAAATCAAAGATATTTAGAAGATAATCGACATCCACATGAACCAAATTATCGATATCCTGAAAATAATAGTCCTGCTCGTAATGAATTTCAAAAAGTTTCGAAAGATTATAATAGATCAAATTTAGCAGATACTGAAAATATAATGTACAGAGAGAATTTAACAGATAAACAAAAATATCGTGAATCCCTATTGGAAAAAGAGAAAAACCATCAAAATCGGTATTTTGTAAGACCAACCGATAATAATGTATTATATAGAAATGATCACAATGAACATGATCATTTTCATGATCCGTCCGAAAATCTACAAATGCATCAACAATCTAAAATAAGACAAAGATATGAAAAATCACCTGAAAATAAATTATATAAACAGGATCATCCACAAACATCATTGGAAAAAAAAAAATATCAACAAAAATATATTGAAAATAATAATCAACATTATAAGTATAATGAAAAACTTAACGATAGAATGCCGGTAAGTCATCGTGCTTCACATCAGCAAGAGCCCTATATAGATGGCATTGATAAAAAAACAAAATTACCTGTAATGCGCTATAAATCTTATGATGATGAAAAATATTATGATCCTGTTGCCGGAGATCAAAATAATATATTCAAAGGATATCCTAATGCTCCTCCTAATGGTGCTGTACATCTAGATAATCATAGAGATTTAGCGGACCATAATCGCTATAGAGAGAATTATGTAAACGATATTCATATATCTAATAGAAATGACCGTGAAGAGGTACATTTATTAAGAAAAAGATTTGACGAAAAACGTAATGGCATTCATAATCGTTCACCAGACGTAGGAATAAAAGTATCGCCAAAAGATCGTTTTCAAGATGCAAAGGAAAAATTCCAACAAATGGAACGTGAACGTTCTATTATTGAGAAATCACGAAATTTAAGAAGTTACAATGATCCAATGAAACGCGGCCCCAATGAACAATTTCATAATTCACCAAATGAACGTGAAATTTATAGTTCTGATGAAGAATCATTTAGTCGTTTACGTATTCGATCAAATTCTAGAGAAATTCAAATTCCCGATAGATATCCACATATGGATAAAGTTCAACCCCAATCACGAATGAGTCCAGCAAAAAGTTTAGGAAATTTAGTTAAAGGTTATCGACATAGTTATGCAGAACCTAGACAACCAATGCCAAGAAATAATGGACGATTTGGAATGACTTCAGTTAATCCATTTTAATAATTTTTTGGAATTTATTTTACATGCTGATTTGATAAGGAATTTAGTTTTTTGAAACTGGTTAATTTGTCACCAGACTCATTAATTTTGAATAGAATAATATTATATATATTGAGTATAGATTATTAAAAATAAATGCACTATCTAGTTTGGTAAAAAAGCTAATTTATAAAAATCGACGAAATAATTGTTTTAAAAATAAATTATTTTAAAAAACCAGTGATTTAAATTCTGTATGCGGTGCCCGTTTATAAATTTTCAATATTGTATTTTATGTACCATAAAATACATTTATTGAACGGCCATGTAACTTTAAGACAATTAAATATAATATTTTTTTTTTTTAAAGAAATCAACAACAATATTAATATATAAATAATAATATAAAATAATTAAGTAATTTGGGTATAGGTAAATAAAGTTGTTTTATAAAATTTAAAATTTTTTTAAAAAAATAATACTCAAATAAATTTGATTTTAATTTTTTTTAAAATATAACGTTAACGTATGAATTTTATCAAAATAATGTAATAAATATTGTTTATTGTCTATAGTGTATATATTGATTTCGATACATTTTTAAATTAAGAGGAGGTTAATGTTTGCACCACAGACATGAACCTGTATTTTTAGATATACTTTCACAAAAAAATATGTAAAATTTTATGTATCATTTGCAATGAAAATGATTTTGATCTTTTAAAAAAGTATAGAATAGAATCAGAAGACGTTCACTGTTGACTTATGTCATGTTAATTTGTGAAACGATATTTGACTAGTTACAATAGATTTAAACCTCCTCTTATAGTTTATATTGCAAATTGCATTGATTTTTTTATGTATATTATTAATGTATTTATAAATACATAGGTATATCAATGGTAACTTCATCTTGTGACCTATTACAACAATATCCTATATAATATATCAATAATAGGTTCAACTCTTGAGATGTAATGTAGATATTCTATGTAAATGGATTTATGTATAGTCCGATGAGATGTTGTAATTTGGAAATAATTTTATTTTACAGATGATCAGCTCAACTAGACTATCAGCACTATTATCCAAATGTAAACATGAATACATTATACAATTAAATATTTAAAGATTGTGAAAGTGCCTTACACATGTAATGTTTTATTTTTGTATTTTTTTTTATTATAATAAATATTTTGTATATTTTGTTTTTGCAACTATTATTGTCATTTATTTTTTTAAAAATCTGTAATGTTATTTTCATCAACATTGACGACAGCGTTTGGGTCATCTAATAATAAGCAGTCAGTATCATCTATCTCCCAGTTTCCTGTTTAGTACTGATTTTGTGATCTACTGACAGTCTTATAGTAAAGATTCTGGTAATCTCTCTTAATACGTGACATGCATATGGTTGTTGATAATGTAAGTTTATATTTGATCGTAGAATTTAATTTCGTTACATTAACATCTCGTGTATTATCTATCAAATTCTATTTCCAATGTCAAAGTGATGAATTCATCTCAACGTGTACATAACGTCGATTTTCAGCATTATCAGCAAATTTACAACGAATAATAAGTAGCAGATAATCAAACAAATATAACTAATTATATTCTTCAATTAACAAATAATAAGGTAGAATTATACATCATTACTAAATAACCCTGTTTTCTAAACCCAATTTTTAACTGGAAAACATTTGAGTCGGGGTGAGCGTCAATAAAAACATTAAGTATTTAGTATATTTTAATCAGACATGATATGAACACAAATTACCTCAAATTTACCATCTGATATCCTAACTATGTAACTATGCTGAATTGCAAAGAAGCCTAACGACTTTCTACATATGTCATCCTCAGACACGAAAACTCTATCTATAAACGTTTCCGATATATTTGCATTTTAAATAAAATAGATCTTCTAAATATTATGATGTCCTGATACAAATTCAAAAACTCATGAAAATGACCAACGTTTTTCATCAAAAACAAAAATTGTAATTCCTCGTAAACGGTTTGAGATAGAGACATGCTGTAAACGGTAAAATACATAGTATAATTGTTACTACATTTTATACACATATGGTCGGTAGTCTGCTACCACAATTAGTCAAAAAAAACCGAAAAACTCGTTCTGTTACATTAATTTCAGCATCGCATTGAATTGCAAAAGATGCGCAACGACTTTCTACATATTTTATCCTCAGACACGAAAACTATATCTATAACCTCTAACTATGTAGTTGTTGCAAATTGGCAGTTATAGGCTAATTTGATGATTGAGAAATTATTAATTGTATTTGAACACTGAACAAAGTAATATTGTGTCAATATTATGATACTTTTCAATAAGAAGAATAATTGAATTTAATCTTCTATAACTTGGAAAGTCAACCGAGCATTACATTTTTATTAAAGTTATCATTTTGGTAATATTTTCTTTAGATTTTCCAATACAAGAGACTTTAAACTATCAATAATTTAACCCACAATCGTAGAAGATAGTAAATTTATTTCTGATGAAAGCTGCTATGTTAATCTATCATCACTTTCTTAATGTTTAGCCTAGAATTACTATTAGTGCTAGTAACCTTCTGACTTTCTGTAGTGAATCCATAACTTTGATCAAATCGCCATATTGAAAAATCTTTGTCAAAATTTATTCGATTTTCCTTAATCCGAAATCAATTTAATTCGAAAAATCTTTTATTACATAATAATTACAGTTAATATACAAAATTTACACTTTGTGACTTATAACTAATTATGTAAGACAACGTAACATATCTAAGGTACTTATGGTACACAATCTTAATTCGATGATAATTTTGAATTTTAATGAATTAAATAACAATGAATAAAACGTTAAATGGAAGTTAGATGTTACAGGTAATAAAGGATTTTCAAGCAGTTTTTAATGAAAGCCGAATTTTGGGCAGGATTACTGGACTAGGAAATAAAAAATAGTAAACTAACATAATAACATTGGACATAAAAATCGATAAATTAAATAGTGTCATCAAAGGCGAGGAGCAAAAAAAATAATTATGGACTCGAAAACACTCAATAGAAGATAATTGTGATCTTATCACAACGAGTTCAATTATATAATTAGAACTGGATTAACTAAAATAAATTATTAAAAACATTGATTATAATAGTGGTATTGAAGTGGTGATTTGAGATCATCTGGGCTCATTTCACACATATACGAATAAGGAATGGTTTATGCACTTGAGTCGATTTTTAAAATGTACAATTTTTATAAAGTTTCGTGCGTGATCTTTTGATTTTATTCGACGTTATAGATCAAATCAGAACCACTTCTCAATCCTGAAATATGTTAATATGTTCAAATACTAGGAAAAATAGTTTCGGTTGCAAATAAGTTCTTTATTTGAGAGCAGTAGTACAATGATTGAAATCGATACACACAAGTTGTATATATGTAAAAATTGAATAGTAAATGAATTATGGAAACAGAATAAGAATATTTGTACGCGTAAGGACCATTTCGAACAATCTTAAATAATTTCTTGTTAAGTCAATGTTATGCTTATATACTTCGTTATAAGACATCTTTGAATCATGAATTGAATATAAACGTAAAAATTTGCTGAAAGAAAAGCAATTTATGGTAATGGAAATAGGAGATGGTATCTTCATAGTATTTGCTATCTTTAGAAATATGTAGCACGCTTAATAAAATTTTATGTAAGTCTTTCTACTGTACACGTTCGTATACTATAGCTATAGATATACCCTTATTTCTTTGAAATAATAATATTTTTATTGATTTAACCCTTAATTTATATAGTTTGAAATATGATTTTCGTTATTGATTTCCTTGTTTTTTCTCAATATTAGCAGCGATAAAAATCTAAAGTATTATAATGATTGCATGATTATGTTCATTTAATATACTCTGTACTAGTATATGAAGAATGAAAATGATATACCAGCAACAATGTAAAGGTAATATAAAATTCGTTTATTATTTTATGCAGTTATAGCATAATACAATATAAGATTTTAGCATTTTAATTTAATATCCTTTTCTGCATAAGGGAAATTCATCGAAAAAGAAAGTGATTTTAGTTACAGGAATTTCACAATGTTTGTAGATTTAGTTTGTTAGAAAATATTGCCAATTAGTTGCATGCAAATAAGCGCATCTCATGATGAAGTTATTTTTTAACTAGATACATTTTGAAGATTCTGAACTTTAAAGATCGTGATAAAAAATACAAGATTAAGTATTAGGTAATTGCCACAGATTAGTATCACAGTACATTATTCTTTATACCACACAGTAGTCAAAGCTTTAACTTTTTTTTTTAAAATACTCATATATTACATTTCAAATCGATTATTCGAAATTATATAAATGTTTCACTTTTCTGTTTCTTAAAATATCAAATTAGTTTCTAATTACATCTTTACTTATCGACTGGTTTTTATTTACATTTCATAATTTAAAATAAGAGGTACTCCATTCCAGCAATAGGACTCATTCTTTACCACAAACTTTATGGAAGTCAAACTTTATGGAAGTGGCTAATGTTACTGGAAAATATCTAACTCTTATCAACCGATCGTTACAATTTGTATTCTTATTGTTGATTAGTTTGACAACTGCATCTGCCAATTAGTGAACCTTTTAAAGAACTTAGAATATACTTACGTGTAAGAGTATTGATTTTTCAAGTACATAGCATTTATTTTAAAAGTTTAAAATGGTAAAAACAAAAAATCAAAATAGAAAACTGAAAAATTCACTAATACTAAAAATTATGCGGCAAAAATTAATTAAAATTGATTACAAAATAATAAATATCCAATTCAGAAGTGAACTTTTTTGTAGTGAAATAATAAAGCTACTTTAACTTTTCCAAACTATAAATATAAGTTTGTACCACAAATAGGGAAACAAATAGGGGAAGAAAAGTTTAATACATAACATAAATTTTTCATCAATATAATGGTACGAGAAGGCGAGCTTAAATTTATGCAAATTTATTCAGTCAAGAATTTTTTTTGCCAACATTTTAAAGTATTATCTGTGAGACTAACCATACATTATAAATAAGAATACAATTCTTTGACTATGATGTATATTCATATTCTGCATCTATAAAGTATTACCTATGAGTATATATACTGCCATTCTGGTGCGGTTTGTTAAACTTTCATGAGACAATTTTCTCATAAAGGGAAATTTTCGAAAATTTCCACATATACAAAAATGCGGTATTTATTGTACTCGTAGTCGTATATAAATTGAAAAAATGATAATGTAATTTTCACATAGAATAAAATAAAACTTATTTGATTTGAATACGAATTGGAGTGTGTCATATATGACTATACATGTACATATAAATATCATCATATTAATCATTTAGGACTCAAGGGAACAGAGGACGTAATTGATCGATTCAATATTTAAATAATTCGATAGAGTTTTGTGTAAATTCACGGCTACCTATAGTTTGTTGGTTAGATGCTTTCTTTGCTTTTCAATGGTACCATTGTGTACCATGTTGTATCCATATAGGATAATTGATTGGTAAATCCAAAGGTAGTCCAATGAATTTTCCATTGGGTTTATGTTCCTATTTTACCATATTTTCATACGCAAAATTGTCTAAAATAGTCATTTTTGGACAATAATATTAGGATATTTGTGCTTGGATCTGTAAATTCCTTCATTATATTGTAATAATAAACATAATTATGATTTAAATTAAGGGATCTGATGTTAGTAATTGATCATATCAATTTAAATGCCAATTTGACTTAAATAGTCTATTATATGTTGCAGTTGTGTAATTTTTTGGTTAATTACCATAATAGTAGTAGTCTACTCAAGGATAGGTTTATCTATGAAAATTTAACAATATGAACTAAATTTTCTATGATTCCATAGCCATAGGACGACAAATTTTACAAACATTATCTTTATTCCAGATTGGATAATAATAATTTCCAAGCATGTTGGCAAAAAATGTCAATACGGTATATAATACATATAGTGATGTAGAGAATGAATGATTAAAATCTAGGTTACGCATTCCATCTTTAACCGAAACACGGTGGCACTGGTATCTGGATGATGATTTTTGTCACTTGTGGTATGTGATTGATATTTAAAAAATGTGATTTTAAAAAAATCACACATTAAAACTCACTGATACATTTTGGTCATCAATTTTTGTTTATTCCAAATGTCGTCACTCAAATGTCACAATTATTGTAATTTCGCAATCAATCAAAGATAAACTATTAAAAAATTAATTTTATCATATCAAAAGTATGATGGAAAGCAATTCAAATATTATGATATGTACTCGTATATGAATATAATCTCAATAAATATCCTGAAATTAAAGGAAGTGAAAAACGGAGAGAGATGTGAACGGATTGATCCGTAAACTGCAAATATAAATCAGAAAGTAACAAAATTTTATTTACTCCTCAATTGTATTCTTATCATCAAAGATTATCTGATTCAACTTATCCAAAAGTCTTGATTAATGGAAGCTTTAGTTATCATGCAATGGGAATATTATATATATTGCCACTGTATGTTAACTAAATTTGTAGTTTCTAATTTTTTGACTAGGAAGAAAGATCCAAAGTTTTTAAATATCATCTTAGAGCGACAGTTTGAAAGGTCTCAGTGTTTCACAATTATTTTGTTTTGAAAAAAAAAATCAATCTATAAATATTCGAGAAAATAACTACCATTTTCTATATAGAATGAAATCATGCAATGAACTACACAAAACTATGTTCTAGAAGAAATCGATCCTATTCAGAAACAACTCTTCAACTATTACTATAAAAGCTTATTTTAAAAAAAAAAAACCAGTGAAAATCTCGAACTTAAACATTACAATAATTTCCTGATTATGTTTATCAGTCACTGAAAATTTGATGACTTTGATGATTCCATGATCATGTCTATCAGAAAAATACTTCAGACCACCATTTTTCGGACATTTCATGAAGAAAGTATATTTCCAGGACAAATAAAACAAAACCATTATTTGCGTAGAAAGGGTGGAATGGGTTTTATATTATGTATAATAAATCAATGTATTGCTGGTGACAAAATTCGTGCAAAAATGCCACATATTCTAGAATAAAGTTATATTGAAGTAAATAAGGGTATATTTACTATGTTCATTGGTTGTACTAAGGATTTTTCCTTTATAAACATATTGGAAAAGTTTAAACAAATAAATATAAGAAACTACACAGAAGCAATTCATTATGCCAAAGAAGGTTAAAGATTATTTACTTATACGAGTGGATGTTCAGTTGAAATAATTTTTTTTTTTTTTTTTCCAATCAATGAGCATTTGCAATTGTTAAAATAAAATAAGAAAATGTTAATTTTTTGTTTATATAAAACATTTAAAACATTGAAAAACGTCTTTATAAACAAACTTTTCGGAGCAATTTATGGCAAAAATAAATTAATTAAAATTTGTTTTTATTTTTTATTAAAATATTATGTGGTATAATGAAGACTCCACTGGGTACAATTTTATTTCCAAAATAAAATGTCTTACATTTTCATAAGATAAATTTATAAATGAATTTGCATATTTTAATGATTCAATTCAATTTATTTCAATGTTTAATTTATTGAATTGTTTTTCTGATGCAAAAAAGAATAAATAAAAAACTAATTAATGGGGGTTTTTTTTTTGAAGAAGAAGTATAAAATTGAAACTCTTGATCAATTTTATGGTATTTATGGATTTTTATCCTAAGGAATTTAATGAAAATTATGTTCAGTTTCACATAAATAATACTATAATTAGAAAATAACACTTTATAGGCACAGAATATACATTTATCCCATTTTTTTCAGGCAACAGATTGTGATTTACTAAAATGTTATCTTTTCATTTGTAACACGATGAGCTTAAATATCCTTGAATAAAATAATAAACAATGCAAAAAAAAAAAAAAAAAAGAAGCAAAACAAACAAACAAAAAACCAAGTTTCACAACGAATATCCATTCGTAAGTATTTTTTACATTTTTATTTACCAAACAATGTAACAAGACAGTATGTTGGAAATGTAATCTTATTCCTTGTTTTATCTCTATTTTGTTTTTTTATTTCCTGAAGAACAGTAAGTTTTGTTTTCTAGAAACGCTTATTTATATGATAGCAGAAGCTTCATTTCGAAAAACTATCAAATTGAGATACGTGGAAAACAGCAAAAGATTAAAATTTAAGATAAACATTGAATTGTGTTGGAATCTAAAGCTATATGCAATTAATCAATAGATCATTGGTATGAAGGAAATCCATTTAATTGATATGAATCTCGAATTCGTTTTTTATCGATTTATATAA
>JANSTX010055932.1:0-25888 GCA_027564355.1 Penthetria funebris
AATTTTTTAATATTTTAATATTTTCTATTTATTAATAATTTTTAAAATTCAAAATATTTTCAAAAAACCAAAAAATAAGAAAGAAAAACATTCTTAAAAACTTTTTTAAGCTGCTGCACATTTTTTAATTTGTTGGAAAATATTCCCAAATATCTTTTTTGTAATTTTTTTATAAGCACTTTTTTAGTAGCTGCATGTAATTTAGAATTTCTCGTTTGTTTATTATTTAAGATTGAATGGATAACAGGAAAGAAGGGTTTTTATTAATTGTATGATATTGGAAAATATCAATAAAAAAAAAATTTTTTTTTTTTGAAATTATTCAACAGCTTAGCATTTATTATTTTAATTTTATTTTGTGAATGCTTAATTTTTAAACTTATTAATTAAGTTAATCTTATGTTCATTTTATTTTATTCTCATTTTTTTTTTTTTAAGAAAGAGGGGGTATAATTTATGGATTTTGTTGTTGTATTTCTATTTTTTCAACTGTCATGTCTGGATTCATAGCTGTTGCTTCCTATAAATGTGACAATAGATAAGAAATGTTTAACAAAATATAGTAAATTTATTAAATTTAGTGATAATAGAAATGTGGATATTTATTATACTCGTATATAGACATTTAAGAAATGGGTAGAAAAAAAAAACGAGTATAGCTTTTTACGCCTGTAGTAGAATGTTTGTTAAAACATATGAGAACCTAGGGTGGTATGGTTTACTCCTAGGACAGCGTACTCTGTAACTGAACTAGGATGAAGCGGATGTCGACCGCAGATCTACGTCAAAATCAAAGCCTTGCGAAGTGCCTTAAGGTTGAACATATAACAAGATTATCTAATGTAGAATAATAATAATAATTACAACACAATATTTCCAATTAATGACGAATGAAAAAATGTAGATAGATTTTGAGTCACGGAATGTATTTTTACTATTAAGTCAAATCAAGTGTATTTTAAGTGGAAATGTACTAGGTATGTAGGCACGGATAGTATGCCCATTATAATGTCACTTAACTTGACAGTTTGTAAACTCAATCAGCTCTACAATTAATGAAGATTAAATACACTGCTATGGGTTGCTGGGACGCAGACGCATTTACAGTTAACGAACGGGATAACGAATTAGCAGACAGATTCGCATTGACATACCACTGACGTGGCAGGTATCGTTGACGTTAAGTTCGATAAACAAATTATTATTTAATGGTAACTAATTGGAGATATAAAAGAGTAACTTCGAATATCTAGGAATATTCTATTGAAATGTGTAAGGTAAAAATTATGAGGATGATGAGAGCCGGCACATACTATCAAATTTATCAGAAAATGGGGACTAGAAGTACGAGAGAATTTCGCTAACATTTATTAAATACAGTTAGTGTATTTAGTTGTCATGGTTGCATAATGATAAAGTGCTGGACTAGCAAGACGATAGACCTTAGTTTGAATCCCATTGTAGACGAAATTTATTTAAAATTGTAGGTGAATATATTCTCTTCTGACATAACAGATGATAATTATAGAAGTGCACATTTTGAGAACCATATTCAATAAAATATATAAAAAGGTCAATAGCCTGCGTGAACAAGTGTACTCTTATATATATATACATATACAAAATTTAGTTGCTAATTATTCACATTACACGATAAAAGTTGCAACTTAAGGAACTTTGATTCTTTGAAGAAGATAACTTTAGATTGTAGTACACATTTAACCTCCATTGCCATATTAGATACAGTTTTGTCAGTTGCTAATAATCCACATTAATCGAAATAGATGTTTTATTCAATTCAATGAAAGTCTACTCTTACATAAACAATATAAATATTCTGATATTCAATATTGATATAGAGTAGAAAGAAAATCTATTGCCAGACAATTTGATTTTACTGCAGGACGTAGGGTATGCCATTCAAAATTTAAGACTAATATATTCTCTTTCAACATTGCAGGCTCACTACCAAATATAGTTTAATGTCAAGTACATTACAGATTAAATGATGTGTTGCGATAAACCAGGCAATTTTAGCGGACACTTTATGGTATATTGATAAATAAAATATCAAATAAATACAAATTTTGAGGTTTTTCAATAACAATAGGTTTTTTATATTTGCATACCCCAAGAACGGTGGTATAGCAAATGGAATGAAGATATACTTTGCTTGAGAGTACTCAAATAGATTTTTTTTTATGAACAAACTAACTAACCTGAATAGCTTCAGCTAAAGCTTTGTCATGATCTATAGGATCTCCATCTGATTGTATTGTAATCTTTTGTTCTACCCTTGTTTCCACTTTACCATCTCGTTCTGTTTTATACTGTATTGAAAATATTGGAAAAAAAAAATTATATATTTATACGTTTTTACAATATTAAACTAATTTCTTTCCATCATCTAATTTGGTTATTAGTTTACAATGACAGTAATTTTTAAAATTTGATTTATTAAAAATAAATTACCGTAATCGTTTCAACCGTTCGTGTTTTACTGCTAACAGATTGTGAAGAGAAAAGTTCGCCATCAGCTGTATATCCAGGACTATTTTCACCAAGAATAATATGCTGTTGTTCACTATATGGTCCATGTGTTACACGAGACGTAGTTGGCTAATAAATAAATTTGAAAAAGAAAAGAAAATTAAATTTATTTAATACATTTATAATGTGACAAGAGTACCTATAGATATTGTTAGAAGTTAACGTGTATATAATTCGTTACATGTAGAAAATACGTAACTAATAAAACAGACCAAATTTAATAAAAATTTATCTAAAATTGAAATGCTATTTCTAGGGACAAAATGACAATAAATCTATAGATAATCTAATAACTTGTTATGCAAATTATATAACAAATAGACATTTAAATAAAACAGATAAATTATTTGTTGTGGCTGATATTCGAATGGAGGGACGTACATATGATGATAAAAAGAGTGGTCTTATAATCTCGTAAAAATTATAAAACCATAAATACAATTACAACTCAATAATCAAATACTATCGACGATATTTTTTATGGAATGATCGATAAATATATACTTAAGCATCATCATAATTTATCTATTGAAAAACAATATGTATTCTACTTGAGTGTCTAGTCTGTGAGTAGGTTAAATAAACTAGAGTATTGTTTATTTAACCTACTTATTCATAGAAATAAAAACACCAGAAGAAATCTTGTCATATCTGAATCTAATGTTGGTTATGCTTGAAAATTTCTCAAATATTCATCAAAATTATAACGTCGGTCTACACAATATCTTCTAGATAATAAATATTGATTTAAACTAATATACAAATATTTAAAAATTAAATCTCTATCATAAATATACTTAGCTTATTTATATATAATAAAGAAAATAGAAAAAAAAAAATTAATTAAATTAATAACAACTAAAATACTAACCATTTCCAATGTAATTGAGGAATCATATGGACCATCAATTGGTGTACCAGAATCACCAGAACTGGTAGATGAAACACTATCTCGACGATTAAACTAAAAAAACAAACAAGCTATGCAATTCATGCAAATAATAGCAAAACAAATCCTAATAAACATTCTCAAAAAAAAGAATTTAAAAATAATAAAAAATTGGCAAATTAAAATTTAAAAAAAAAATTATAAAAAAATTCAATTCATACTTTCAAAGTTTTTTAAAAAAAATAATAAAATTAATTAAAACAAATTATAATAAAGGATCAACACTAATTGATTTTATATATGGAAATCGATTTACATTTAATGTGATTATTTAGCACTCATCTTGTCTTCACATTAAATTATGTGTATTTAATGGATGTTCCATTTCTTACCTGATCACCACTTGTTACCGTTGCTGTTGTCTTAACCTCTTGGGTAACCACCCTTTGTTCTTGACGATTTAAATTATGCGTTGTTGTTGTGGCTACCGTTTTCTCCTCTAATTGTTGAGTCTTTGCATTTTTGCCTAAATCCTCATGAGTTGTTGCTGTACGTGTCGTTACAGCTGTTGCTGTTACATAAGCACCACTATCATCAATTGGAGCATCGGCCTGATTTTATTATTAAGATTTGATTTATGGTTTGTTTTTGTTTTTTAATCACAACATATAAATAATAAATACATAAAAATTAAAAAAAGAACACAATAAAAGCATATTATAATAACATTTTAACAGAACATTTACAATATAACATTGAACATTGTGAAGCATTTATTTCAATTATAAATAAATGTAATGAAAATAATGAGTGATCTAAACAAAGAACGAAAAAAAAAAAAACACAAATGAGTGTGCAAACGTTTGGCAAATTTTAATTGATTAAAAGTATGGTAGTGACCGACATATACAGCCACAGGTTGCTCAACAGAAATTTATCGCCTCATGATTGGATATGGCGTGTATGGTCTTGGTCAAAATATTGGTTTATTGTTTTGTTTGTAGTGCCTTTGTAACGTAAATGTTAAGATGATTATATTTATGTTGTCCAAGTCTAGAAGTATATTGAAATTCTATATAATGAATAATTTTCTACATTATTGCTGCATTGATATTGGCATTATCATGGCCTTGATGAGACGATTAGATGTGTAAGTAAGATGTTCAACGTAGAAATGTCTAACGAAATTCTAGTTACTACTTGATGGTATTGTCTTTTAGTATTAAGAACAATCATTTAAAGGTTTGCAGAGAATATGATCAAACAATGATAAATGACAATATTTATATTATTAAATGAATCGTTGATACTCCTGAATAAAAATTTGTCGATATTCTAAAAAATTAGCATTATCAATTTTCAATTTTAAATGGTGGAAGGAGTCAAGAACGATATAAAACTCTATATTTACATCTAAGTGTGTCGAAGAAGCTTCTTTTATATTATATCATAAGTTGAACAATTAATTTTCGTGCGAATAGAGTAGCCTACTATCTTCGAGTTTACTCAACATATCTTTACAAGTGGTTTCACCGATAACTTGATCATGATATATGTCAGAAATAAGCATGCGATCAAGGTAAAAACAGATGTTGTTAATGTCGTGCTGTCAACTGGTTGAATACACATGTGTGTTGTGTTGCAGACGATTTATATACCAGTCTGTTGGTAAATTGCAGTTATAGGTATTTGAGGCAAATGACAAATTATTATCGTAATGCCGCAATATGCACCCTTGAGGCGTACATGTGAAGATGATAAATAATCAATTGGCGAAATTTACAATTCGTACAATAGAAGCACAAGTTTTTTTTAGTATATTTTAAAAAATACCATGCATTTAAACAGCAATATCATCTTAAGGGATATATTATAAAATTCGAATGTATTATATTTTTGTTCACCAAACTGTTTGCTAAACATTTAATTGTGTCCAATAGTTGCTATAGCAAGTATGTATAAGATAACTGAATAACGTATAAATTAAGTGTGCATAACGAGTGATATTTAAGCAATTACCAATTGCAATTGCAACAAAAACTACTAAATAAAATGGTAAAGCTTATTCTATTTAAAAAAAAAAAAAAAAAATACTAAAATACTAAATAAACAAAGTCGAAACAAAAACAATATTGAGAAAAATTAAAAGAAACGAAAAACAACAAATTTAATAAAAAATGGATATTATGAATGAAGTGAATAATGTCTGTGTTACCTTTCCCCAAAAATAGAATGACGACCTTCACCAATTTTAATATGCAAAGAGTATATAATTAACACGATTTATGTTACCATCATATATTTGTACATAATATATGAATTATACGAGTATAAGAAGCATCCTTATAAATTATTATTTTAAATAATGCAAAATAATATATATACTTATATCTATATATATATTTATACATAATAATCTACCTTATGTTCCTGTGTAGAAAACATAACTTCACCCGTTCCCAAATTTCTAATTTCCTCTTCAACATTATGTGTTACACCACCATCATTCTTTGTTAAAATTTGCTTTGTTGTTGTCTTAACAACTGTTGGTGTACTAACAAATTTACCGACACCACCACCATGTTGTGGTGTTCCCGAATTCATATCCTTAATATTTTCAGAGCCATATTGATTTGTCATATCATCATCTGAACTACATTCAGAATCACGTCGCAATACATTTTTACCCATATGTTTGATGCCATCATAAAATTGATCACGTGTTATTGGTACGGTTTCTTTTGTAACAGTTACCTCTTTACCAAAATGACTTGGATCAATTTGTGAATAATTTAAGATTAATTTACCAGTAACTGGATCATGAATGGCCGTTGACGGATCAATATCACCAGTATCGGGATCAATGTGTCCATATTCAGTTTTAATGCGTCCAGTTATTGGATCAATTTCACCCGATAATGTCATTGTTTGTGTAACTGTTGTACGTGCACCGGCAACACGTGGATCATCCGGATCAACTTGTATCATTTCACCAGTAACTGGATCAACCATATTATATACATATACTGTTTTATTAAATATATTATGTATGCGACCAGTTAATGGATCAATAGTACAGGTACTTGGATCAATTTCTTGTGGACGACCACGTTCATCTTTTTTCGTTATTAATATGATTTTAATTAATACAATTTTACCGGTACGTGGATCGATTTTCGCAATTTTTGTATAAACTTCACCACTTTCGGGATCAACTTGTGAAGATGCAAATAATGGTTCACCAGATGTTTCATCAGTTAAACCGGTTGCAGTAAATATTTGACCACTTGATGGATCAACTTTTGTTAAATTAAAATCAACTTTTGTTTGTCGTACAATGTCATTTGTTTTTGGATTTAAATAACCATAAATTGTAATGATATAACCAGTTTTTGGATCAACTTGTGTTGTTGTATACATAATTTCACCAGTTATTGGATTTTTACCCTCAGGTACCCAAATTTGATTTGATTTTGGATCAATAATAACATCTTTACTATTAACATGTGATATCGATTTACCAGTATGTGGATCAATTTTATTATGAATTATTTTCAATGATACAATACGAGCATAATCTCTGTCGGGTTTACCAGTTTTTGGATTGATTTCATTTTTCAACAGAACTTGTCCAGTTATTGGATCAATGCGAGCATCTTTTGTTTCCGATTTACCAGTTATTGGATTTATAAATGTTATTGTATTTTGTATTAAATCAAATTGACCATAATTTGTATCAATTTTACCAGTATCAGGATTAAAATTACCAATTGTTGTTTCAACGGTGGCTGTTTTCGGTTCAATTATACCTTTTCTTGTATCCAATTTGCCGGCAATACTGGTTACTTCAACAATGGGATCAATTTCTGTGCCAACCGAAATGATATTTCCTAAGGTAGAATCAAGTTTACCAGTTTTTGGATCAACAACACCGATAACTGTTATTTGTCCAGTATTAGGATCGACATTAGCTTGTTGACTTATAATATTATTTGTTTTTGGATCGAATGTACGAATTTCACCAGTTATTGGATTAATTTGACCATATTTGGTATCAATGAAACCAGTTTTAAGGTTCATTATACCACGTGTTCTTTCTATTTCACCATTTGTTGGATTAACTTTACCATTCTTTGGATCAATTTTACCAGTTATTGTTACAATTTCTAAAACGGGATTCTTTTGTTGTATAGCTGGTGCAAGAACAGGAATAAAAGCATCAGATGATGTTGCAATGGTTGGCTCTTTACGCGGTTGTTGTTGTTGTGGTTGTTGTTGTGGTTGTTGTTGTTGTTGTGATTGATAGTATGGTTGTTTTGGTTGACCTGCTTGCTGTTGTAAATTATTAGTTTCGGTTCCAATTTTACTTGTCACCGGTACAAGTCTAACAATGACAATTCTTCCCGTTTTCGGATCAACTTTAGCAATTTTTGTATAAACTTCACCACTTGTTGCATCAATTTGAGTTGCAGCAAACAGCGGTTCACCAGTTACTGTATCTATGTCACCAGTTGCTGAATATATTTGACCAGTTGTTGTATCAATTTTCGTAAGATCTGGATCGACTTTTGTTTGCTTCTCAATTTCATTTGTTTTTGGATTTAAATAACCATAAATGGTTATAATATAACCTGTTTTTGGATCAACTTTTGTTGTTGTATAAGTTAATTCACCGGTTATTGGATGTTTGCCAGCGGCTACCCAAATTTGATTTGTTTTTGGATCAACAATAACATCATTCGAATTAACGGGTAAAATTGGTTTACCAGATTTTGGATCAATTCGCTTATGAATTACTTTTAATGATACAAAACGAGCATAATCTTTATCGGGTTTACCAGTTTTTGGGTTAATTTCATTTTTCAACAGAACTTGTCCAGTTATTGGATCAATGCGAGCATCTTTTGTTTCCGATTTACCAGTTACTGGATTAATAAATGCTATTGTATTTTGTATTAAATCAAATTGACCATAACTTGTATCAATTTTACCAGTATCAGGATTGAAACTACCAATTGTTGTTTCAACGGTGGCTGTTTTCGGTTCAATTATACCCTTTCTTGTGTCTAATTTACCAGCAATACTGGTTACTTCAACAATTGGATCAATTTCTGTACCAACCGAAATGATATTTCCTAATGTAGGATCAATTTTACCAGTTTTTGGATCAACAACACCACTAACTGTTATTTGTCCAGTTTGTGGATCGACATAAGCATGTTGACTTATTACAGTATTTGTTTTTGGGTCTAATGTACGAATTTCTCCGGTTATTGGATTAATTTGACCATATTTGGTGTCAATAAAACCAGTTTTAACATTCATTACACCACGTGTTCGTTCAATTTCACCATTTGTTGGATTAACGTTACCATTCTTTGGATCAATTTTTCCAGTTATTGTTACAATTTCTAAAACGGGATTCCTTTGTTGTATGATAGTTTGCGATGGATGTTTGGGTTGTTGATATTGTTGACCTACTTGTTGTAAATCACTAGTGTCTGTGCCAATTTTACTTGTCACTGGTACAAGTCTAACAATAACAATTCTTCCAGTTTTTGGATCAACTTTAGCAATTTTTGTATAAACTTCACCAGTCGTTGGATCAATTTGAGTTGCAGCAAATAATGGTTCGCCAGTTAGTGGATCAACATCACCAGTTGCGGTATATATTTGACCAGATGTTGCATCTATTTTCGTAATATCTGGATCGAGTTTAGTCTGTTTTTCAATTTCATTTGTTTTCGCATTCAAATAACCATAAACTGTTATAATATAACCAGTTTTGGGATCCACTTTAGTTGTTGTATAAATTATTTCGCCGGTTGTTGGATTTTTGCCTGTAGCTACCCAAATTTGATTTGTTTTCGGATCCACAATAACATCATTTTTATCAATGTGTAAAAGTGGTTTACCAGTTTTAGGATCAATACGTTTGTTGACTATTTTTAGTGAAACAAAACGAGCATAATCTTTATCGGGTTTGCCAGTTTTTGGATTAGTTTCATTTTTCAGTAAAACTTGTCCGGTCACAGGATCAACGTGAGCTTGTTTCAATTCTTGTTTACCCGTTTTTGGATTTGTAAATATTAAGGTATTATTTGGTAAATCAAATTGACCATAATTTGTCGTAATTAATCCGGTATCTGGATTAAAAGTACCCGTTGTTGTTTCCATTGTTGCTGTTTTCGGTTCGATTACACCTTTTTTAGTATCATATTTGCCGGCAATACTGGTTACTTCAACAATTGGATCAATTTCCGATCCAATTGAAATAATATTACCAAGCGTTGAATCAATTTGACCAGTATTTGGATCGACAACACCAATAACAGTTATGTGTCCAGTATTTGGTTCAACATATGCTTTTTGAATTGTCATTTTATTAGTTTCAGGATCAATTGTACGTAATTCACCTGTTTTTGGATTTAATTGTCCATATTTAGTATCAATAAAACCAGTATTTATATTTAATACACCTCGTGTTCTTTCCACTTCACCATTAATTGGATTAACTTTACCAGTTTTTGGATCAACTTTACCAGTTATACAGATAATATCTAGTACGGGATTTCTATTTTGTGTTAATACATTACTACCGGTACCGACACCAATAGTTGGTTGTAATGGCGATTGTTCAGCAACACCACTATCATATCTAACACCATCATCTGTTGGTAATGAAGCTGCAATGGCTGTACCGTTTTTAGTTGTTACTGGTACTAATTTAACAATTACAATTTTACCTGTTGCAGGATCAACTCTAGCAATTTTTGTATAAACATCACCGGTTGCTGGATCAATTTGACTGGCAGCATATAATGGATTACCAGTTGTTTTATCAATTTCACCGGTTGATGTAAATACTTGTCCCGTTAATGGATCAACAATTGTTAAATTTGGATCGAATTTTGTTTGTTTCTCAATTTCATTTGTTTTTGCATTAAGATAACCATAAATGGTCATAACATGACCAGTTTTTGGATCAATTTGTGAACTCGAATATATTGTTTCACCGCTTCTTGGATCACTATTACCAGCAATCCATATTTGATTTGTTTTTGGATCAATAATAATATCTTTACCATCTGCAGATGATATAACTTGACCGGTTGCAGGATCAACACGTTTATTAACAATTTTCAAAGCAACAATTTGTCCATAATCTTTATCAGTTTTACCCGTTTTTGGATTAAATTGACTTCTAACCAATATTTGTCCGGTAACTGGATCGATTTTAATTTCTTTTAATTCGGTTTTTCCTGTTTTCGGATCGAGCAATGCAATTGTATGTTTAATTAAATCAAATTGTCCATATTTTGTATCAATTTTACCAGTATTTGAATCAATTTGACCTGTTGAATTTTCAACAGTTGACGTTTTTGGATCAATGATACCTTTACGTGAATCATATTTACCAGCAATTGATGTAACTTCAACAACTGGATCAATTTGTGAACCAATTGCAATTAAATGGCCAAGATTTGGATCTGGTTTACCAGTTTTTGGATCAATTGCATTATCAATAGTAATGTGACCGGTAACTGGATCCAATTTACATTGTTTACTTGTTGTGCGACCAGTTTTTGGATCAATTGTCTTAACTTCACCCGTTTTTGGATTAATATGACCGTATTTTGTGTCGATGAATCCGGTTTTTAAATTTAATACACCACGTGTACGTTCAATGTCACCATTTACTGTATCCACATGTCCTGAATTTGCGTCCAATCTACCGGTAACTGCTGTTATTTCAACAACAGGATTATCATGTGGTGCTATACAAATTATTTGTCCTAATGTATCATCAATTTTACCAGTTGAACGATCAACAACACCCGATGTCATATGTAAATTACTTGTTTTCGGGTCAATTTGTGCTTGAATTGTTTCTGTTCGTCCGGTACGTGAATTCTGTGCGTCAATTGTACCTTTTTTCGGATCGATAACACCATATTTTGATTCAATTTTACCACTTTCAGTATCTAAAATACCCGTGGAATGTTCAACATCACCATGAATTGTATCAATTTTTTTTGTTTTTGGATCGAATTTCGATACAATAACCATAATTTTAACACGTTTCTTTTTCGGTTCTTGTGACACCACTGGCACAATATATGGTAAATTGGATGCATTACGTTCACTATCCAAGAGTGCCGTAACACTTGGATCGCCAAGTGAACGGTATGTACCAGGTGTACCAGGTGATTGAATTGGTCGTCCACTATTTGGTGAATATGATCTAGTTGGTAACATTTTTATTGGTGTACTACTACCATCTAAATTTTCACCTTTTGCTAAACGTTCCTTACTTTTCGGTGATAATTCACCAGTTTTACGTTTTTCAGCTTGTTCACGTAATTTATCCTCTTCACCGGGTGCATAATTAAATGCAACACCTGTTGCACGTTTCATTTGTGAATTTGGGCTCAATTGTTCAGGCTCTGTATTTTTATTACGAATATTTGGATCTTCATCGTATCGGAATCCACCAATAGGTGCATAACTTCGTCTCGTTGGACTAGTATTTGGATCTCCTTCTGTATATTCATATGGTTTTGTAAAACCACCCGGACGTTGTTGACGTTTATCACTTTCTGGTTCACCTTCGGCTAATTCAGCGATTTTTTCTTTCGTTTTCTGTTCCTTTGGTGATTTACGACCAGATGAAAATATACCCTTTTTAAAATTAAGTATATAAAAAGATAAAATAAATAAAATAAATGAAAATATAGGAAATTATTAAAAAAAATATATATTTTTTTTTATATGTACCGGGTTGGCGGTGGGATAGATGATTGTAGAAAATTTAAAAGGATATTAACAAACTATAATCGATAAATATAATAAATTAAAAATTATATAATAAAAATTTGAATAATAATAAAAAAAAAAAACTATGAAATAAAAAAAGAACTTTTCTAATTTCTAGCTATTTTTTATAAACGTATAATTAAAAACTCTCTTCTTAAACAAATGTCTACGAAATTTCTTTTTCACATAAAAACGTTTTTAAATTATTTAATCAAATCGATGCATTAAATTTAAATCATCAAACAAAAAGAAAAATATAATTTGCTGATTTATCTCTTATATACAATACATAAACTACAAGGTACTTACCTTTCTTTTTCCGCTGGGGGATTTTTCTTCAGACGTATTTAATGAATCGTTCGGATCATTTTCGTTTCCTGAAATTATATAAATATAAATGCTAAAAACAAATTTGAAAAATTAATTTTAATCGTTTCGAAAATATTATTATACGAAAACGAATAATGTGAATGGATGGAGCAGTAAAAGCGGAATATCATTTTCTGATGATAGATATTTTAACATCAGATCTGAATGCTCAATTCAACGACAGTAATAATTGGCCAGATAGGTTATATTTAATAACGATATTCGTTATTCTTAGGAAATTCTTCTTTTACGCTTAGTGATATGTACATATGTGTTGCTAATAGAATTTCCTTGTTCCGAAAGTTTGAATTTTAAATTAAAATTTGTATTGATTCGAGAAGCAAATCGATCATCATTTAAATTAAAGTCTAAGTAAAAAGTTAATATTATATATTTACCATTGATAGACTCGTTCTGTTTACCATCTTTTCCTTTTTTACCAGTAGGCAATACAGCAACACCTCCTGTAGGTTTCTACAAAATAAAATAAAAATAAAAGTATTTTTAAAAAATTATTTTTCATGTTGGTACTGTTTAGTTAAACATCAAAAAAAAAACTATTAGCTCGACAACAAAAAAAAAAAAAAAAACAAAAAACAAACACATGCGGGCGGATGTTTCTAGAACTTATTTCAGACTTTTCGCATATAATTGAATTAGAAAAATACTGTGAGAAATGTTTTAAAATATATGTGCAACAAAACAAAAAAAAAAAATTATTACTCTAAAAACAAATTGCAATACTGTTCTTACAATTATTCACCATAGATCTGGGAAATACAATGTACATATATTGGACATCTCTCGTTAATAATAATTTATAATTTCTAATTTCCATTATCATAAACTCTATGCTTCAGGGTCGCATAGAGCAGCACTATGATGTTAATATTACGTTTCAATATACCATCAAATATTAAACAATCATTTATATAATGCTATGAAACACGGTTAATATTCCAATAATACTTTGTTGGTGAGATCTATATTCACTCTGTCTACAAACGTAAATACGCATAAAATACCATATATATTTTTAAACACGTCAGAAAATTGACATATACTGTGATCAGTAGTCCAGTGATACCGCGCGGCGGTAAATATAGGTTTACAAATCTCAAGACAACAGTCGACCACTCCATTCATATTCTGGTCGATATATTGAATGCAATTGAACTCTCAGAAGATATTAGTTTATGGCCTGTGCAATGAAATAATCGTCCATACAGTAAATATATTATACTGAAGAAAGTCTAAAATATTAATCTTTGGTAACTAATGTCACATAGAAGTTGCAATTGTTAAAAATAAAAATACATGTGGTAATCTTTTAAATAAATGATGTAAGCATCATAGATATATGAAATTCGAATTTCAATTCCTTGTTCAATGTAAAAAAATATTGACGTATTTCATAATAAAAATACTATTCATGATGATCTTATGGCAATCTGTCCCAATTCGTCAAATAATTAAATAACTAAAAAAAAAAAAAAACAAATGAGAAACTGAACCATAAATATCTCATTACAGAATTTATTACCTTAATCCTATATGGGAGAAAACAAAAATAAGCAAATAATTATAAAATAATATTAAAATAAAAAAAATGAACAGTGCCAATTAAAATGGACAAAAGGGACTATTCAATTACTAATTAATTTTAATTTTTCATAAAAAAATATTTTAAGCGTCCAATTAATAATAATAAAAAAAAAAATAAAAATATTATTCCTAAGAATAGACCCATTGTTATATTTTGCTTACATTAAATTTTGAAAGCACATTTTTTCATTAAAGCATTTTGTTTTTTGTAGCATTTTAAAAATATTATGATTTAATTTATTTTTTAAATTAAACTTTATTGGTTTATTGACAAGAATATTAATTTAATTCTATTTCTACAATGTCAGCATTTAAATATTAATTCTCTACCATTTGGTTGCAGACATCAATTTAGAAATTATTATCCTTAATTCTTACGAAAATTTACCTTAGTTATTTATGTTAGGAATGTAAATACGATAACAATGAAATGTAATATCTTATCTTAAACAAATAACCAATTAAGAATTCTTCTTACAAGAAATAGGCAAATAATGTAATTTCAAAAGATTCTTTTAAGTACGGAATTTCTGTAGTTAACTACTAATCGCCTAGTATTATATTATGTGCTAAAATATTAATTCTAACAATAATACAATAATATAATTTGCATGATGTGCTAGATGTGTACTGACTGCTTTACAATTTCTCAACTAAAATTTATATTGAGCATATTGTCCCTGTTAAGGATAAGAAACAAACACACAAGGATAGAAACCATTTATCATAGCAACAATAATATGATTATTCAAATGCAAACAGAAACTATTGCCATTATTCATCTGCAAATCGCAACAATTCATGTTGCTAAATTAAATTCAGTACATACCAAATGGAAGTATTACAAATTTACATTGCAACTAGAAATATACTTAAAGTTTAAAGTTTCAAAAATATTACCAACAAAATTTAATATTAAAATAATTAAATCAATTATATAGTTAATAAGACAGACAGAAGAGAAGAAATACTAAAAAGGCTTATGTCATATGTATATATATATATATAATAATAATAATAAAACACGCAATATTATAGTGAATATACAAAAGTTATAATAATATTAAAATTATTATTATACTTTTATTGTTAGTAGTTAATTATTAATTGTGTTAACCTGCTCATTGACATTAGCTCCAGTCGTTTCATATTCACCTTCTAAAGAGCTCTGAGATGATGCTGAAGCTGTACCAGTACTAGTTTCCCGCTTCAGCTGATGTATGATTTTTAATATTTTTTTAATTTGTTTGTTAATAAAATTAGTAACGCAAAATTATGTAAATTTTTTAGAATTTTAGTTAAAAAAAAAAATATTAAGAGATTTTTAATTTTTTTTTTTTGAAAAATTATGTTATACAACAATGTTTCCTTATCAGGGATGACAAAATATCAATTATGATTTATGTTTGGCGATACATTTTTATTAAATATAAATATTAATGATTTTAATAATTAAAATTTTATTTAAAAGAAATTCTATAATTCGAAAATCTTAATTGATATTTAAATCTTCCAACATAAAATAAAATTTATAATTTATTAATAAAAGGAACTAAGAAAGTGCAACAACCTATATTATTATATAAAATAATCTCTGATAATAATAATCTTTATTTATTATAAGGATCAATCAAAGCTCCACCAAGTGAAACTAATTTTCAGAAATGTGTGATGAATTTGTTCATATGATAACTAATTGTACAATAAACTTACCTTTTCCTTTTTATCTTTCTTTAGTGGACTACGTGATTGACGTGGTGAATCCAAATCAGGAATTCGTTCCGGTGGATGTGACATTGTATGTCTCTTATTTGCATCACGTTCTTTTTCCTTCTCCAAAGCAAGAGCTATATATAAAAAGAGAAAAAAAAAAAGAACAAAACACATTTTTAATTATTATAAAAAAAAAATAGCTAGTCAAAAAAAAGAAAAATATTAAAATGAACAATTACCATCCATACTTCTGCTTGTCAATCGTTTACCAGTTAAACTACGTTCAAAATCTGGTGCTGGTCGATCAACTGGTGTTTTCTTCGTTTGATACATTGTTCGTCCAGAATAACGGAATTTCGAACCCAATTTTGGAAACAAACTGGATCGTTCAGTTGGTTCTGGTGTCATAAGTCTGAAGAATGTATGATGTTCAACACAAGCCTTCCATAATTTTTTTGCTGCCTCATGATTTGCAAGTTTAAATCCAATTGTCGACTCATATTGTTCAAATTCACCGGGTCTTATTTTAATATAGAAATTATGACGTTTATATGATATTTTCAATATTTTTGGCCAAGCAAAACGATTAATTCGAAGTCTATGACAAAAAATAATAATTTCAATATTAAATTATTTAATAAAATAAAACGAAAGAGAAATTAAAAAAAAAAACTAATCAATTCTTGAAATTAACATACTTTTCTCTATAGACAAGTAGACCAGATGCACAAACACCCAATAAAATGTCAACACCTTCAGAATCTTTTGCCGGATGTAAATCAACACCATACATTGCCAATTTTTTTGCATTTTCTAAATAATGTAATTCGGCTTCGGCCGGTGTCTGTCCCTTATGTGTTTTATGTAGATCCATAACTTTATCTTCCAATTCTGGTGTTTGATTTGGACCAAATTTAAATTCTTTTAAATAGCCACGATCACGATGATCATTTGGATCATAATCACCTAATTCTGATTGTACTAAATATGAACCAAGTAATGCATGTGTTACAAATGAACATGGTAAACGTCCATCTAAAATATCGTTACGAACCTGTATCAAAAAAATAATCAATAGGTTTTAGTTTCAATTAATTTGAAATTGTTATATATATATATATATATATATATATATGAATATTTACTTGTAAACATAAATGATATCTTGTTATGTCTTCTTGTAATTGGGCAGGTTCTGGTGGATAGAATTTTACAGCAAATTGTAAAATCCATGGATGTTGTCCTTTTAAAACTTTTGCAACAGGTTTATCTAAATCTACCCATGCACGTGGATCAGTTGGTGTTTTATATAATAGTCCAAAATAATCTTTTTCTAAGATATTTAAACCGGCACAAATTGAATTAATTAAATCTTTTCCTTTAGCTTTACGCTAAATAAAATTTACGAAAAAAATTGTTAATAATATAAAATTAAAAATATTGTAATAAAAATTTACATCAATTGTAACATCAAGTACGGATCCATCTAATAGTGTTATTTTTGAAAGTGCTGCTCTATTTGCCGTCGATATTGCCAATTTCTTTTTCGGTGTCCCTTGTGCTTCAGCATTTGGTGCTGAATTTTTTATTGATTCAGCAGGCATTTTTTAATCTATAAAAAAAAGGAAAAAAATAACATTAACTATAAACAAAAGTTATATACACAACACTCATCGCACACTATTATTGTTTACGGTGTTGAAATCTGTCATAATGGATACAGTTGTTTAAATCCCATCGAGTACACAAGATGAGATTCAATCAGGATCAATAGAAATGGTGTATAATACATAAAACAAGTGAACAAATTTGATGAGATATATAGTTAGGATGAGGTTATTAATTATATTATCTATCAATCAGACACTATTGACCATCGGTAAACTGTTTTGATATGATATATACCATAGCACGTGGTATGCACAAAGCCTAGCCACATATTTTAAAACACAGTTGATGAACTATACTTTAACTGATGTATTCGAAAGTTATAGTTTCTAACGCTTTACTTTATTCAGAATAAAATTCACACACCTTAAATTAATTATAATTAGAGATAAATGTATTATCTATGCCCGTAGCAAAGAATTTGAAACTTACATTTAAAGATAGAACGACAAAGTTATAACGACGATAATTATTATAGTACATACATAACCTATTGATCGGTACATAAATGTAAATCGCATACACCGCATAAAAAAGCGAAAAAATTAAAATAAATAAATGCAAGCCTGCAGCAAAAACAAAACAGTTATACTCTCAGTCTGATAAAAATAATTTTTGATACAAAAAACATTTAAAAACAAGAAATTATAAAAAAGAATAATACAAAACTTTTACATACAATATATATATAATGTATCCTGAAGACAGGATGTAAAGAATGCATTTAAATACATTAAAGGTGATGAGAAAAATGCTTAGAAATAAATTCATGAAAGAAAAAATAGTAGATTTCTGAAAGATATAAAAAAAAATCCAATGGAATTAATTATATTAAAAAGATATATGGCTAACATTTTACTCATTTTTCCAACTTATACTTCTTATATTAATACTTCATAATCCGACTCTTCAATTACCTAGTTTTGGTCCCAGGTTTTTTTTGAGAGATACACGTACACACACCACTGAAATTATCAATCTTATCTTGATTGAAATTATAATGCCGAACCTGTCGATATCGTTTTATGAAACACATGGGTGATATTCCCCAAATTACAGTTCAAACTTAGTTTACACAACTTAAAAAAAAGGTACAAAAGGAGGCAATTTAAAAGTACTTGAATATTTAATTACACTTAAATCAGATTAAACAGATATGCCACTTATTATGCAATTCATTAAATTGAAAGGTGAAGCAAAATTTGAATGTCACTACCTTCATTTAGCTTGTTATTGGATACTCTATTACTGTATATATCTGACTGTATTAAGTAAATTTCATGTTCGTTGACATAGTGAATACACATATCACCACAACAAATTAGGTATGCATGTAGACTTATACGCATCACTTTAATGAGTAAGTATAATTTATAATCAAGCAATATGTTGCCGTTCTTAATTATTATTGATTAGAGGATGTCATAGTCGTGAAATTGGAAGCAGAAGATTTGAACTCGTACATTTTACAGGACGGATGCTGTATATATATATAGAGAGATATGGGCTTACATGATCACATTTACTGTAAATATATTACATCAATTTCTATTTTAATCAATATTTAGGCAAAACCAAATTTTGTTGATATACGTGAAAGTTATTATTATAATGTTAAATAATATTCAAATTGATTAAAAAAGAGGAAATTAAATTATAAGGGAGGATAAAATTTATTGATCTATATTAAGTGTATATAAGAGGTAAACACTTGTATATACAAATATATAAGATGAGAATATAACATAGCAGAGAAAAATTAAAAATAAATTTCATTTTCTAATGATAAACGGGCATTCATTCTTCATATAATAAAATACCGTTCATGTTATCACAAAAAACAATATTATTTTTTAGATTGGACATTCTTTAAAAGTTCACAAAATTCAAAGTGATGATTAAATATTTTTTTATGTATAATAAATTCATCATAGAAACAAAAGCAGAGCTTGATAAATAAAAAAATGTGTTTTTTTATTAGGACAATGCACCAGCTCACACATTAGCAATTTTCATGGCCAAATTATGTATGTGAGCTATTTGTATTGCTGCTCAAGTTCGGCACCCTGACATTGTGGTTATTTAATAGCGCTTTTGAATACTACTATGCCGAAGGAATCCAAAGAGTGGAATATCGTTGTAAAGTATATATCGTGTTAAAAGGATATTATGTTGAAAAAGAAACTGACTGTTGTTTAAACAGTAATACCTTGTTTCATTAATCCTTCATTATCAATCCGCCCTCACATATATACATCTATAAATTATATACATACTACTATATAGCCATTACATTAAATTTGGCATTCAAAGGAAATTCAATTAGGAACATAATATATCTATGAGTATGTACTATATTTAGTTATAAAATGAAACTTTTAGAAATTTATAATAATAAAAGTTATAATAGCTACCTAATTTTTACTTGATCCAATTATTATTTAAGATCTTGGCAAAGGCTCGCAAAACGAAAAAAATAAAATCAGCTGGATTTATACCCAATAATAAACGGATCAAGACTACATTTATGATAAAAAATAATACAAAATAATTTCATAATTGATTTTTTATTTAAACATTAGATAAACAAATATGGATGTGTACCCATTGAATCATTGAAGAACTAAAATTCAGCAAATTTAGAAGAGTTTAATAAAAACTTTTTAAACTATTTTATAGGTAAATTCAATGTTCATTGAAACATGAAAGTATATATGTTTAAAATAGAAAAATATGCTAAGATGCTCAAATAGAATAAAGCCATTCTTAATTTAAAGGTGTTTGGTTGACATTTGATGTAATTATGATGACAACATATATGACTAAACATAAAATTATATTTCAGAATTACAGGGTTCGTCACCCCGTAGTGTTACCAACTTCACGCAAGCTGACGAACAACTGATCACAGTGCTCTCAAAAGTTGATACATATTAGTTTATAATACTGTTCACAAAACAACAGAAATGGCCCGAAAGGTAAGGTCGTGAATTGAAAGAAATTCATGTCAGAGTGCAGCAAAATTGAATAAACAGGAAAAAATGCAAGATTTTTACAGCCACACAAGACAACCATTTCAACGAAATCAAAGTTATTGGAAAGCACGTATGCAAGTGGCGGACTCGAAAATTTGACGTTTTCTGATTAGAAAATTCTTACTGTTCAGCAACACGTAAACAAACAAAACAAACAAAACAAACGTGTGTGCACGCTTAACGACAATTTAATGGGTTACAATTCAAGTAAAATATCCTGTATATAAATTAACGTTTTCGTATAGGGATTAAAGCACAGTGACTAAATTTCAGTGCCAGTATCAAAGTACACATAGAATAGAGAATGTGTTTGTATAAAATATTAAACATAATCATATATTTTCTTGATTATGATGTGTCGTCCTTTACTGCGAAATAGACATCAAGAAGATTGTAATGATTTATTACCTATAAATAAATACTTTAATCAACATAATCAACCACAATGTAAGTACCTACGCATTTAATGAAGAAAAAAATAATGATTGAACAACAGATTAAGTTAATAATAATATATACAAAGAATTGCATAAAATAATTGCAATCCTATTATTTTATAGTAATGTCTTAAAGTTCATTAACACATAGTTGGTATAAGCTTTATGTGTTTGGTTAATGGTTATTATTCATACTCATACTATATATGGAAAATGTTATATCTTTTACTGAACCTATTACAGGCACATGTATAGTGGATACCATAACTTTTATTGATGGTCATTGTCAATTTTTACAAAACACATATATATATATATATATAAAAATTGTGTAATATTGTATATACCAATAGCGATTTATAACGGTTCATCAGGAAAATGCATAATAATAAATAATAAATTGTGGTATCATTAAAACATACCGATAATATTGATGGTTTGACGTTCAAACAAAAAACGTGACCATATAACTTCTGTGAAGATCAAACAAATATGTTTAAAATATTAAATGATTATAAAAGTCAAAGTATACAAGAAAACTGTAAACTAACTTCGTTTCCAGTATTGTATAAGAAAAACATCTTATAAAAAAGTTACTTAGTTTAGTATGACAAATGTAAAGATGCGAACATTAAAAACAAATAAAAGAATACATAAAATCTGTTTATAATAAAAAAAAAAGAAAAGAAAAGGAAAACAAAAAAATTATATATTGCATGCTAACTACACAAGTCATAACATTATAATTATCTTAGAAATGCCTAAAGATTAAATTATAGAAGATTAAAAATAATAAATTAGAAATAAATTAATTAGATGGAATAAAAATAAATAATTGATAACTCTACTTCTTACAGATCAATTTTAATCTAATAACTAATTATTTATGTATTAATTTATTTTTAATAACAACTTTACGAACTTCGACAAAGCGATTACAGCTTAATGCTGATACATATTATATGTGATCATCTTCACAATTTGATAAAAAAAAATCTAACCAAGTAAATATATAATTCAATGGCATTTAGTTTGGTTTTAATTATAGATTACCTCTATTTATATACCAATGAACAATTCCTAGCTATGACTCCAATTATTAAATAAAACAGTATGAACTCGACAAAAAAAAATTTAAAAAACAATTCTATCACTAATGACATACTTTTTCCTTGTGTAGCCCTGGCAATCTTAACATCATAGAAAACGAATATTATTACTAATGTATATACTTCCATTTAATTACTAATAACGTTGATTGAAGATTTGAATATAATAAAGATATTATAGGCATCCGTTGGTTATACCGTCGCGATACCAGTATTGAAAGAACAATTTTAGTAACACTAATAACACTAATAAAAATCACAAACACTTCTGGATAAAATAAGATATTCTTATGATTTCGTCATCAAGCTCAATGTAATAATTTACGAATCTATCGAAACAATTAACCATAGAAGTGGCTGCATATATGCAGAACTATTAATATATCTCGCAAACTACTGCGGTATCGAGAGCATTACAACGATCAAAAACAGTTAGAACATTATTTTGCAGACCATTGTATAGCTACATCTATTAGCAGATATTCCATCAGAATAAAAGAAAAATATAATATTAGCATATTTATATTAAAAATGATATACAAGAACACTGTTAAGAAGATAGAACTTTAGACAAATTATTATCTAATTATAGTCTTAATTTTTAATTATTATTTCAATATTACAAATTGTTTTAATCCCTTTTCTTAGTAGATAAACTTATAAAAACTCGGAATTATTAATATTTTATGTTGAATCAATAAGAAGATAATAGTTTTTATCATTACAGCATCACTGAAGTGTTAATTAATTAAAAGATGTTGTAAATGGAGTTGACCGAAGAAGACAATAATCATTTCATCGTCATTAGCACATTTGTAATGTTTCCTGTCGTCATTCACATCATGCGATAAAAATGGATCCAGATTGAATTTGAATATTAAAATTAAAGGAAAGTCATATGAGTGAAAGTAATACAAAGTATAAGGATGAATAGTGGTGTTTAGAGTCCACGTGAACCAATATTGAACATATATATATAATGAGATCCATGATCTTGATTGAGATGATTAAACTCATGGGCAAGTTCAAAGTATATTGCGATATTTTGCATAATATTCGCGATAGTAAATTGTTTGAAAAGTCGATGTGATAATTATTTGTATAGATGTTCATAAATCTATTCATGCTTTTGTTTGCCATTTTACATTATACCAGCGATGGTAACTGTTCAGTTACTGAAGCCGATATGGTTGAATAATTGATAAATGAACATTAATTACTAAAGTCATAATTACCAAAAAGCAATAGACAAAACGTGGTGTTTTTAACTGCCTAACCACCAAAAGTGTGGAAAGAATTTGGGGGAAGTTTACGTTCCTTCATTAGTTAACAAATTATACATGGTTTCCTTAATAAAATTATATATGTACAGGATAGATAAATCAATATATTTGATATAAGTTTTTATATAAATGTTTTGTTGCTATAAATCAAATTTCAGTTAATATACATTTTATATATAGGTTAATAGTCATTTTATTGGATATACTCGTATTTATTTTATTGCATGTCACATTTTATATATTTTCCTAAATGTATACATAAGGAAGGGCAGAAAAATAATAAGCAAATACATATACATATATTTTATGCACGCTTATTATAAAGTATAAAGGGCTGATATTAGTAATATGTATTCACAATTGAATATTATAAATTCATATACTACATTTTACGAATTATTGATTAAATTTAATAAAATTTCAATAATATATTTATTAAATACATATAATATTTGATGAAATTGCAAACTAACAACGTAATATACAAATTTGAATTAACATCTACCAATTGCAAGTGATGCTTATAAATCTTTATAGACTTTTATCAGGATAACAACCGTATATTTTTAACAAACGTCTAACTATATCGATTATTGAACAGTGAAAGGTACATTTTTGTTGTATGATGCATTTAGTGCATCATACTAGCGTATTATTACGTCAGAGTTCCTGAACACTGATTAATAGAATATAATCATACAACAGAATAGAAATATTAATTAATTCCTTGTTATTTAGACTCAGCGAATGGAGTGCGGCTAAAAAGATAGTGTTGTTAATGTCATGTTTGTCGACTAGTTATGCAAAAATATCTTACCAACAAAACTAGATGGTTCAATATTTATGCATCACTGTACTGAAATATACAAATGTATAATCGAATAAATAAAACTGATTCTAAACTTATTATTTAATTACATTTGATGTTATGTGCATATAAAAAACGATAAAGTAAACAGCGTAGTGTGACCGTATGTGGTGTACAGATTTAGTTTATCACTTAATCTTAAATAAATGGAATAATAGACAAACATTACGAATTAAATGTTAATTATATATGTGATACAATACAATAATAACTACAAATTCTGTCTATATTCCATTGTTTGATAAAAAAAAAATAGTTCACAAATGTTATGTCACAAATAATCTTAGTTCTTCAGATTTATTGTAAAAATTTGCATGAAATGCATGAAATTCTTATATTTTTGCCACAAACATATTGTACAATCAAAATGCGAGTATATACTCATACAGTAAGTATTATGTGCTAAATTTTATTGATTTTCTTAGCCTAATTTGTTATAAATGACAATATTTCAGTCTACAATTACCAATATAATTAACAAATATGCTAAGTAGTATGTCTTAAAATAGGAATTTCGTTAATGTTAATGAATAATTATCGATGTCCAAATTTTGTCATCGCAACATTCATACCTTACAGAAGAAAAAAACACTACTTTGTTTTTTCAGAATAAATTATATCAATGATTCATTATATTTAAAGTTAATTACAATAATTAAGTTGATAATTAATTTAATTAGTTTTACAAGTACATATTATATATGTATATAAATGAATATAGTACTTAAATTTTCGAATTATAACATACATAATAGATGATATCAAACTTTATTGTATATACATAAGTAAATATAGGATAAGGGTAGTAAATATGATGTAGTTATATACAAGTCTAGTCAAATAGGCGTCACACGAATGATGATTTTTATTCCAATGAAATTACTTTTAATTTGCTCATTTTTTTCGGTTTTAAAATATTATCAATAAAATTAGAATTTTATTTTTAAAAATATTCTATGTAATAATAAAACAATCAATAAAAATTACTACATTTCGTACCACAGTCCTTCACAATTTATCATCAATCAGTGCCTTATAAAGAGAAAATAATTCAATAAATATTTTTTAGACTGTTTTATTATGTCACAGCGAATTTATTGCTTAAAAGATGATATTAAATAATAAGTGATTTTAAAATTTCACATTATGAACATTTTTTCATCATAATTTCAAATTTATGTCAAAATTTAATGATATTTCATTATTTATAGAAATAATTTGAATTAAATATGAAACAGATAAAGTATTTTATCAGTTAATTTTTTTTTTTTAAAAACAAAATTAAATTCGCCTCCAACATAATTTTTGATTAATAAAATAATGTAAACAAATTTAGGAAAAAATGTATTTATTTGTTTTTTTTTTTTTTTTAAATTTATCGTTTTATTTTGATTTAATACACTCAGATATGAATAATGTAAACATAATTTATATACCAGTAGAATATACTGCGATAATACGAGTTTTTTTTTTAGGCCCTGGGAACGAAGTTCCAAAGGTCTATTGTATTTGATTCCGTTCATGTAACGCCAAGAAATAAACATC
>JANSTX010055943.1:0-22800 GCA_027564355.1 Penthetria funebris
ATTACAATATTAAAAAGTAATTTTCGGTAGGTACTAATTAATACTTTGTACGTAAATTGTCTTTACTAATAAATTCTGCTCTGTTAAATAAAAATAAAATATATGAAGAAAATGCAATAATTCAATAAATTTCAGTGAAAATTAAGAGGAAAAAAAATTATTGTATTAAAATATAGTTTTATGAAAACTTAATTTCTAATAATCAAATATAATAATTAATATAAAATTTAATGTAAATAATTAAACGAAAATGTTAAATAATAAGAAAATTAATTATATAAATTAATTATAAATTAGTAGGTATATTAAATTAATAGGTACAAAAGATAAAAAAAAAACACAAAAAATATTAGTGACTTTTATTTTATCACACACAAGACAAATTTAGTACTTGGTTTCCATCACTGAATATTGTATATACTCTTATATTCATTTAATTTTTCTTCACAGGTCTTCCATTTATCTTCCAAACATAGTACTTGTCTTTTTTGTAATTCATAAACTTTCTTGGACATTAAATATTTCTCCTTGAGATTAATGTACGCCATGCTCATCAGGTTAGACTAATAGAAAAAAAAAAATAGAATGTAAATAAATTAAATTAATTTACTAAAACTTCTTAATATAATTCAATCACAACCTACATATTGTATCACAATCATTCAAATCATCATACATAATTTATACATCACATACGTGCAGAGGGTGTGTTACTTTACCGTTTCTAATATGCATTTAACATCAAATGTTAACTCAAATAATTATACTTGAAGTTCTTCAACAACTCACATAAATATCCGTTTATACATTTGAATACTTTTGGTAAATTGGTGCATAAATCAGCTAGGAATTCTGGTGTCTTGGTAAATTTTTATACATGCATTACCGATTCACTTTCATATGCACTTTCGGTAATTTTCTTTTTACGAAAAAGAACGACATGTTTGGTTTTAAATGCACTACACCTACGGCACTGTAAGAAGTCATATTGGACTTACTGCCATTAAACATTTATTGTAAGTGTATTGCTATAATGCAATACGATTAATGGAAATGAGCTGTTGGAGAGCGTTACGGTAGGGACAACACTCCCGTATTGGTAATGGATTTTGGTCGATTTTTAAATAAAAAAAAAAAAATAACGACCATAGGCGAATGGGACTAGTAGAAATAAAATCTAAACTAGTTGGGTTGAAGGGACAGATTCAATGCAATCTGGGTTCGTCATAGGGTGTCTCTATGTTATAATGTGATATTAATCGTAGCTATCCAGAACGAACCACTAATAATAATAATATAAATGAAACGAATTAAATAAAAATCATCATTTGAACGTATACGCCACGAGGGTGAATAGGGCGGCATTACTATGTTAATTTGCTGTTTCAAATATGCATGTAACATCAAATGTAAACTCAAATAAATTGAAATTTGCCAACTGGAAAATATAGGAGCAATCATAATTATCCCGTTATACATATGAACATTTCAATAGATTGATGCATGAATTCCCAGCTACCTAGATTGTTGTTGACCAGCCGACAAACACGACATCTTTTTAGCCTCGATCAAACGCCCGTTACTGACAATTACCGTGATCGAGTTACCGGTGACACGACACCGCGTAGAAGCAAAATTTTGGTTGACTAACCTCGATGATAGTCGGACACTCGAATTGTCACCATTAAAAAAAAATAGTTGATACTTTTACGACAAACATACTATCAATCAACCTAAGAAAAACAACAGCACAATAATCTCTATACATATTATTAGAGATGTTCACAAATCTTACCTCAGTTTGAATTTGTTGATCTGCTGTTCCATTAGAAATAATTGAATTGCCAGCATATTTTTTTTTATAATTTTTATACTTTTGTTCCAATTCAGCTAATTGATTTTTGAGTACTATATTTTCAGACTGAAACATAAGAAATAACATGTAATCATCATAAATCAATATTTGAATGATGTCAATTTCTTGGTATGGTATCCCATAGAACTAAAACAGAGGCTGTAAAATGTGGTGCACAAAAGGGTGAAAATAATCAATACAGGTATATTAGAATTCACAGTTATTATGAAATCATTATTAGGTCCTGAGAACGTATAAATTTTCCAATGACCTATTGAATTTGATATTATTTTCGGTAGCGATAAACACATTTGAAATGTTGCATATTATTTTTCAGAATTGTTTATAAATTTAATACTCGTAGTTCAAAAATACAGCACACTTGTTTCTACGTTAATTATCACCACCATCAATTTTACCACTCCTGGTAACAGATTTGAAATATTTTAATTTTGTTAGTAACTGGTAGTAGATGGTTGCACAATAGAAATCTTGTCTTGCAAAGGATTTGAATTCGTAGTGCTTTTAAATAATTGAAAAAACATATATTCTGACAGATGAATCGATACCCCACTGTCTTTCAATGTCAATTTTTACATGTAGTTTTTAGTTCCTAGATGACTGTCTTTTGTTTATAATAAGTTATATCATTTACAATTACCATAGTAATGTAGATGCTGTATTGTACTACAACTTCGTTGTGATAACAGTGATAAAGATTAAATAAATTTAAATATTATATAAAAAGCTTAGGAAAACCTTTAGATCTTAATGGTTGTCATAAACAATACAGTCGTATTATTTGTCAACTGTTAAGATCTAGTTTTTTTTTTTGTCAGTAGTCCTTTGAAATTGTATACGCATATCATGTGTAGCTATTTCTTAAATGGAATGTTTGTACTTATGATGATGATGTTAATTTTATAATTTTACGAGTATTGGTTAGTCGCTAAAATTGTTAGTAGGCTGAAGGTAATGATTGTGCAAACGATTTGCTACATTAATATAATAGAAATACTTACTTCTATATTTTTTAAATTCAAATGATCCAATTTAATATCATTAATTGTAACTGCGTCCTGTGCACGTGGTAATTGTGTTTTAATTTGATTATTTTCTTCTGCTAAAACTTTATTATTCTTTCGTAAATAATTAATTTCCATTTCACTTTCTAATTTCATTTCCATTTGTGTATTTTGTGCTTGTTTCAATTCATTTTGTAATTGTTCATTTTGATTCTAAAAGGAAATAATAAATTTGAATTCATTATTCTCATTACTTGCAAACATTAGTTTTTAGGTTGATTTTTTTTAAACATTTTTAATAATTTAAATTTACTTTTAAAATACAAATTGATTTTTCTGATGACGAATTTAATTTATTATATTTTTGATTTATAACAGTCAACTCATTACGCAAAAGGTGATTAGTTGTCTATGTAATGTAAGAGACAAATTTAAAATTAGGTTAATTTTGTTTTTTAAAAAAAACACATAGTCAAATAGCATTTTTGCTTTGTACCTCAAGATGTTTTAATTCACAGACTTTTGATTGTGGAATGTTTACAGGAGTATTCTCCTTTTCTGTTGACAAATCCCTATTTTCTTTACGATTATCAATTTTTTGTCGTTTTTGTTGTTGTTGTTGTTGTACTAGGTCTGATTTCAAATTATTAAGTGATAAATGTAAATCAGTTAGTTGAATCTTTAACTTTTCATTTTCAGTCTAAAAGAATATGATAATTATTATTTAATTTTTTTCCTGTGTTTAGAAGATTTGAACAAGGAAACCTTAAAATGTTTTTTAAAAAAATAACAAAAAAAAGGTTAAAAGAAGAATATTTAGGTGAAAGAAAAGGAAGAAAAAATAAATCAAAAATAACAATGTATGGTTAAGATAAAATTAAATTATAAAGCAAATCTTAGTTTCAAATCAAAGCCAAAGGATAGAATTTTAAACAACTTATCATAAATATTTCAGTTTGGAATAAAATTACAATAGGATTCAAATAAAATGAGATAAATTACTGACACTATATTTGGTGGCATGAGGAAAAAACTCTGTGCACACGAAGTAAAACAATTTCTTAAGGAGATAGACACTCACACGAAAAATTACTTACTATAATAATCCTTTATTTCTTGCCAGTAAATAGTATTTTTCACAAATAAAAGAGATGTATAGTACTTGTTGTTTAATTGATTGGGTGCGAGTACTATCATATATAATGTCTAATTTACAAGTGCGATGAATTTGCCACATGAACAAATTATAGTACAATCTTCTTTTGACCTATTATGAGCAAATTATCTACTATTTGAGTATTAGCAAACAAATTACTGTGATTATCTTTAGAGTTTTCTATCGTCGTTTTAGTTTTTTACCGAATGAGAAATGTGTATCTTGCAGAAGCAGGATGTATCCAGGGTGTGTGTGTGTGTATGTGTGAGCAATTTAATAATCCATCACTCAATAAATTCGTAGGACAACATATACACATCCATATGATTTTCAGGGAGTACCAAGCTTCAAACGATACGTGACGTTTAGTTCACAAGTTACAGTGGTTTTAGTGACGCTACTTTTGCAATTTTCGAAACAATAGTCAAATCTAAATTTCGTGTGTTGATAAAGCATTGCTTTTTAATGGGAAAAAATACCGTTCAAGCAAAGTAATGGCTTGACAAGTGTTAGTCGGACTCTGCTCCATCGAGACAAATGGTATAGAAGTTGTTTGTTGATTTTGAACGCGTCCGTACAAACACCGATGGTTTTGCCCGATCGTTAATTGAAGTTGCGTGATATATCTGACACCTTAAAGATATCAGAAGACAGTGTATTCACCATTTTGCATAAAGATTTGATTATGAGAAGCTCTGTTCGAAATGGGTTCCACTACCACGTGTATTCACAGTCGATCAAAAACAACAATGCGTCGACGATTGCGGTATGTGACAATGAATGTAACATGTATCCATCGCTATACTCCAGAGTGAAGAAATCGGCAGTCAGCTGAGTGGACAGCAAAGTATGAAAGCCGTCCAAAGCGACCAAAAACGCAAATGTCAGCTGGTTTCCGTATTTTGGGATTTTATTCGTCGATTACCTTGAGAAAGCAAGAACCCATCAATAGCGAACATTATATGACGTTATTAATGCGTTTGAAGGACGAAATTGTGAAAAAAACGACCTCAAATAGAGAAGAAAAAAGTGCTCTTTCATCAAGACAATACACCGTGTCACAAGCCGATCGCAACTATAGCAAAATTGCACGAATTGCAATTTGAATTGCATACCCATCCAACGTATTCTCCGGATCTGGCTCCCAGCGACTACTACATGTTTGCAGACCTAAAAAGAATACTACAGCGAAAGAGATTTAGTTCCAATGAAGAAGTGATTGCCGAAACTAGAAGGTATTTTGAAACCATTTATCTTTTGTCAACAAAACAGTCATCGAAATGTTAGGGAAGCGTTGAAATGAATGTATCACTCTTGATGGAGACTAAGTTGATAATAATGTCGAATTTTGCATAAAAGGGGAAATAACTGAAGAGAGGGCATAATATTGGCAATTTCAGCAGAAACATCACCATGGAAATATCTAAAAAAATAAACATAACGTACACACATTGCGTGCATCTATTTGGTTAGTGATTTGATTATCATTAAAAAACCGTATAGATTGCCTTTTAATTCTGTCGAGAAAATAAAGGATGGTCGCTGGAGTACCAGCCCATTAATTGGAATTGTACTCCATAAGAGGCGTTACATGGCGATTTGTATATAATAGCAATGTTTTCTGGATTAAAGTATTTTTTGCAATGCCCAAGAACACCAGGCCGCTTACCCACATTCTTTGCCACATCTAGTATATGATTATTCCAAAAGAGTGTATCCGTTGACGCGCATTTCAAGAGTAACAAAACTATATGAATTAGAGATCGAATTATCAGCAAACTGGATAACAGTGTTTGAGACACCTGTCTCAAACTCTATATTTAATGGATCAACAACATGATGATTTTTTATGATTGTAAAATGTGGTCAAATTTAACAAAAATGTGTAGAATGTCTGCTGAAGAAGCACCATTACACACGACAATTTATATAGTTTGTATACATAAGTCAAAGTCATAGTTGTGCTAGTGACAAATTCCGTGAAAGTCATCTACATTTCTGAAAACTTTGATGCCAGTTCGTAACATCGTAATTAAGACTGTTCGCCATAAAATTTATAACATTGAAAGGAAGGCAAAAAAAAAAAAAGAAAAAAATCTCCTATCAATTGGAAGAAATAAATTCAACCACCATTCAAATAGTGCATCAGACGTCATAAGTGATGAAACTTATTCTCACCAACACAAAAAAAAATAGTAGTTTGTGCTTCCAACGTTTAAAAAACAAGGCTTAATTGTTTGATAAATCGGAGCCATATAGTTACTGTTGCTCATAAGGATAAAAGTGCTATCAATATCGATTGCTGTACAATCGTTTGTTTACCAAAAGTCACTATCGATTATATATGACAGTAATTTGCAAATAATTTAATATCTCTGTTATTGCATGATGAAAATGTTCAGCAAGCTTGGAAAACATTTGCAAATTCGTTCAAGCGAACTAATGAAAATGTTTGATTAATTATAATAGAAAGGAATGGATCAGTGATCAACGACACATGGAATTTAATACTGAGAAAAGAAATGCATAGTTAGATCGTAAACTATTAATAAATATTAAATAAATATTTTAATTACCTCAATTGCTTTAATTTTACTGAATGATTGCTCTAAATTTTCTTCTAATGAATTAATTGTGGATCGTCTTGATAAACAAATTGATTTAGCAGTTAAATATTTTGTCTTCATAACTAATAATTTACTTTTTAATTCTTCCACTTGTGAAGTTAAAACAAATGAATTATTATCCGAATCCATTGTTATTAATTTCTTTTCACTTTCAGTTTGTACATTTTGATTTTTATACGTTTTAGCTTTACGTTGAAAACATTTATTACAATTTTCAATTACAAATGATTCTTGTAATTTCAAATTTAATTTATTTATTTCTAAACGTAATTTATAATTATCCTTTTCGATTTTCTGTTTATCCTAAATGAGAGAAAATTAAAATTAATATTACCTATATTAACCTCTACTTACACATAATACATCCGAGATCAATTAATTTGTACACATACAAATATTTATATGCATACCTTTTTTAAACTATCATTTTCATCCTTTAATGGATTAATTTCCATTAAATTTGACAAATATTTAACATGACAATCTTTTATTGTTAATTGATTTGTAAGTTCTTTAATTTTTTCATCCATAATTTTACAATTACAATAATCATCAATGGGATCGGTCATAGTTTCCTTACTGGCCAATATACCAATTGTTGAGTGCATTGACTGACGTGTTTCGTCATGTGAACTATGACGTCGAGATTTTCGATCTTTTTTCAATGACAAACGTAATTCATCAATTTCTCGAATTAAATGTTGATTTCGCAAATGTAATTCTTCATTTTCATTTAATAAATTTTTACGTTTATTACAACTATCTTGTTTCTGATCTTTATTATGAATTTCTATTAGTTTTGATTGAAGTTCATTAATTTTCGATTCTTTTTCATAAAAACTTTCATCAGATCGGGCACTATTTTTTATGTCATCTAAATCTTCACCCAAACGATTGCATTGTTTTCTTAGGATTTCAATTTCATTATCTCTAGAATTTAATAATTCCGTTATTTTATTATATTTATCGATTTGTTCAACAAGTGTTTTACTAGCATTTTTAATTTCTATTTGAAATTGTTTTGTTTTTAAAGTATGTTCTTGTTGTAATTCATTAAATTTATTTAAATTATAATTTAATTTTTCATTTAATTTCTCATTGTCATTAGTTAAATTCTGAATAGTTTGTTTATAATTTTCTAATTGCTCTACTTTATTATTATTAGCTGTTGATAAAATTGTTATTTTTTCATTTTCAAAATCATTTTTTTGTTTTTCAAATTTATTATCATATTCTGCTAAAGTCAACTGAAGTTCATTAAATTCTTTTAATTTATTATCGTAATTTAATTGTAATTCTTCGACAATTGCACATTTATCGGCTTTCAATTGATTTAATTCATTTTGAACATTTTTATTTAAAATTTCCAAAGACTGAATAGTACATTCATTTGTATCGATACGCTTTAATAGATCATTTATATTTGATTGGCATTCATCATTTATATTAGTTAAATTTCTGAAAAAGTAAGTAAATAATTTGGATTACTATTTTTTAAAAAATCAATTAAAACAAACAAAGTTATTGCACTTTTAAAAGATTATGAGAAAAATAGTAAACCACAAAAGAATGTCTAAATGTTTAATGTATTATGATGTACATCTAATTGTGAGAGTTAGAATTAAGATAACCCCATTCAACTGGTCTGGTGATGATTAATATACCAATTACGATTTTCATTTTACTACATCAGAATTCAAATCTAGTAGAATTTATTACATCGTCGAGCCCCCATACCATTTGTTATATATTGCCAATCTTTCATTAATTTTGGTCGAAATACATTAAAATTTAAATTGTCGTATAATAATTTAAACGCTTGATTGACACTCATATCATCCATAAAACACATCGATTAACCATAATTTGAATGCAGTATTAGTACGTTGATGTCTCAACTAACGTCCTTTCTATGAAAATTTGTCTGTTATTATTACTGCTATATTAATCTTCAAATCAACTAATTAACATATACCCCATTTGATATTATATGAGGTTATAAACTTCATCAAAACTCAGTCGTCCAAGTCGTCCGAGAGCAGATAACAATGATAGAAAATAAAAATACATTATCGCTATGTTAGACCTGAATGTACATTGTCAATTACGATATAGATCGAACAAATCATATTGATTAATTCAGACATTATTTCACATTATACCACAAGTAATACTAATGAATGTCCGACTTCAGTCCACAAACAACCTATATAACTTTAATCATTTGTCAAATGACGGTTTAATAGTAACTGTTTATACATTAATATTTTATGCGTTCAAGTTCTATTAAAGCCTGAAACCTGACTGTTCCTTTCGAATATACGACCTCCATCAGTTTCAACCTAATTTAGTAAATTATCAAATAATGATAACAGAAAATATTCCAACGTCAATACCAGAAAATTTCTCTACCTTATACTAATTATTATATTGATTAAAAAGGTCAATTGGTTACGTAACAATTTGGCTGTGGTATGTGTTTTAAGTGAAAATATAGTGCAATATTAATCCCATACATCCGTATAATTTATAGCATCTATTCATGCATGGTACTGATTGTGTTAAATCAAAGATAGTTCATATATGTTTTTTTTTAAAGTTAAAAATTACATATCCGTTATGATAAGCCAAGAGACGTTTCTTTAAATTGATTTTAATAAATAAAAATTATCAATTAGTTTTCGGAACCCTTTAATTCTATAATATTTAAAAAGAATAAAATGATAACGAGATAAAATTTAATCTCGAGATTTGTTAAACGATACCGTCATTCATTCATTATCTTTGAACGTTGTCGTATTTATTTATTCTTTTATTATATTAGCAATGATAACACTTATCTTTCTTTTAAACACTTAAGGATGGCATAATGTCATTGCTGCTTGTATTTATTATTGCATTATTATTGCACATGATTTTGTATAATCATTTTATTTTTTTTATTGTCCAATTTAATATAAGACGGTGATAAAAACTGATAGCTATTGCTATCAACAAAAATGTAGAAAATTGATATGTACGTCATTCACTTTTTAATATATTCTTGTTCTTCGATTTTTATGCAATCAATTAGTCAATATAATGTAAAGTGACCGGAATGGGTATTACATATCACTTTGTAGCCGACGAGGATATGCCCTTAAAAGTTTGCGATAGAGCATACAGCTTCAACGAATAATCGCCATTGTTCACGATCTCTAGTTTGTATCTTAACTTTACTCCATTTCCCTACCACTGGTAGTAGACTCACTAATGACGATTTTTCACCACGATGTTTGAATTTGTGATAACTTCAAAGTTGCGCAGCCATAAAATAGATAAGCACAATAAGTTTATAAGATGCGATAATTTAGTTCTTTTTAAATCTGTCATGACTGCAAAATCGATTTCACGATGCAAAACTATACTTTGTGAATAACGATATATACCGTGGATCATATTCATCAGTTATTCCATTAACATTGCCCACATTACATCAAAATAAATACTATAGAAATCTTTAGGGAGTGGAAACCCTTTAATGTTTAAAACACAAAATAACTTTTTAATTGGTCATCATAACGATGGATGAGAAGAATATGGAATTTCTGAACCATTTTAAATTTTTATTTATGACCTCTTATCACTAACTGCGAGCCAAATTCACAGTTACGCTGATGACAGCGCTCTGCAGCATTCTTACTATTTCGACATAAGTCAAATACTCCGGATCCAACTATACAATTCGATGGTAATTTGCTTCGGGTCTGAACTCTCTCGGGACGCATATAAGTTTAAAACTATTATGGAATGATCAGAGCTTGTGTGGCCAAAAATGCGGCCAATTGTAAGAAATATTTTAATTCCGAACATATTGTCATTATATATAAGATATATATAATTTATAGGTGATGAACAAATCACTGATCATATAGACACTATTCAGCATAGGTGCAATGTGGGGGCGCTTTCACTTTTCTATAGATATTATCATGGCAATTGTTCTGCTGATATTGCCAGCATTATGCTCAATATTCGGGTATTTCCAATTAATACACGACTAGCTATGTTGTCACACTCACATTCTGTTGAAATTACGTTTTCTACGCGCACACTTAAACTTTAAGGCACGTTTATGTCGCGTACTTCTCGTCTGCCTGATTATGTATTTCCTGAACTTTACGGTCTCCAGGCTTTTAATTCAAACGTTCATAAGCGACAACACGAAATACTGGGTAACACCCGCATCAAGTTGGAAACCATCAAAAGTGATGCCATCGAGAACAACGCGAATCGAGCGACCCTGCAGAAAATTTGAAATCTACACGCCCAAATCAAAACATGTGCAAACTTTACGTCTACCATAAGTTTTAACTTATTATCAAATAATGATCACGCAAAAAACATTCGATCCATAACTACGAACGGCTAACAGAATATTTCCATCTTTTATTTTTTTTAAAGTAGTTAAGTCCGTCCGTTGAAATTCAAATTTCTTTGTGTATTCTTTTATATATTTATAAAATATAGTAACACCAATCAATTCACAAGATTATGTTTGCTAAACATTTCCGCAAAAAATTCTACATTATTCTTAATATCAGCTATTCCGGGTGTACACATAACATAATCTACTAACTTCTTAAATATTTGCATAAGCATCACCCATCATATATATGTTAATCGATCTCTTAAGCCCAATAAGGCAGTGTAAAAGTTGACTATTAATACTATAATCATAGGCGATGGGATCACTTAATCCCAATAAGGTGGTGGGAAAGTTGGCAGTTATTTATTATGTGCATTGATTGTAAATTTTTCAAAAAAGCGAAAATACTTTTTACTCACCTATTATATTCTTCCATACTTTGTAATTCAATTCTATACTCGTCACAATGCGATTTCAACACTCTTTGTTCCTCAATCAAGGTATTATATTCTTTTGCTAATTGTTGAATTTCTAAATCACGGTCATTACATAATTTCGTTAATTTTATAATTTCATCATTTAATTCCATTACATTTTCATTGGATCGAGTTTTTTCCGTTTGTAAATTATTTATTTTGGTTTCCATTAATAGGCAATTTTGTTTATATTCATTAATTGTTTGTTGTACTTCAATATACATATCGAATTCTAATTGTTTTTTCATATTTATAATATTTAATTTTAATGTTTCATTCTCTTGTTTTAATAAATTATTTTCATTTTGTATTTTATTCATTGTATCGCTTATTAATTCATATGATTTACGCATTGAATTACATTCTTGTTCAGTTTGATCAAAAACTAAACGATTATTTTCAATGAGTTTTTCAAATTTAATTTTTTGTTTAACACATTCATCATTCACAATTTTTATGTCCATTAATTGTTGATTCAAATTTTTATTATCCAATTCAATTAAATTAATTTGATTTAATTGATTTTCAATTATTAAATTTAATTCCAATTCATTACTTTGATGATTATTGATTTCACAATTTAATACATTAATTATATCATCAGTTGGTGTCAATTGTTTAATTTGTATTAATAAATCATTACATTTTTCTTCAATTAAATTATTTTTTAAATTAATTTTATAAAAATCATTTAAATGTGTCTCTTTAATTGTTAAATTTTTAATGAATGGTTCAATTGTAATTTTTAAATTATTTAAATGTAATAATTTTTCTAAAATATTTAAACGTAAATTAATTATATTATAATTTTCATTGTTATTGTTATTATTATTACTATTATTATTTATTATTTGTTGATATTCATATTCATAATTTGATAGTTCATCTTTCAGCTGTTTAATAAATTGTTGGATGTCAATTGAAGAAATTATTAATTTATTATCTTTTTCCATAGCATCATCATTAGCATCGTCGTTATCATTGTTATCAATAACACTATTACTATTATTATTATTTTTATTACTATCCACATATACACTATCCATATACACACTATTATTTTGTTCAAATAATTTTAATTCCAAATCTAAATTCTTTTCTATTGTTTGCTCAAGTGTTTGTTGATTTCTTTCATAATCAATTTCTAATAAATTATATTTTTCTTGCAATTCATTCAATTCGACAGTTAATTGTTTTCGATCATCATCAAATTGTTGTTGTGAAATTTTAATAAAATTTGTATCTTCATTTTTACGTTGTTCCAATTGTTCAATTAAAATTTTAAGATTTTCAATTTCATTTTTATGTTTATTATTATCTTCAATTGCATACATTTGTACATTGTCAAGTTCATGTAAGGCATTCATTAATTCATTTGTTAATGTTATTTTTAAATTTGCAATTAATTGATTTTCACTTAATTTTACTTCTAATTTCTGTTGAATTTCATACATTCGATTTTTTAATTGTTCCATTTCAATTTTTAATTGTTCATTTTGTTTTTTAATATTTTCATAATCACATAATTTATTAGATAATAATGTATTATCAATTTTCAAATTATCAATTAATTGTTGTAATTGTTGTTTTTCATTAACATTGATATTATCTATATCACATAATTTATTAGATAATAATGTATTATTAATTTTCAAATTATCAATTAATTGTTGTAATTGTTGTTTTTCATTAACATCGATATTATCTATATCAATATGTGTTTGTGGTAATGTTGATAATGATAATGCATCTGATTGTGTTGATGATGCTAAAGATGTTTTATGAGATAATATAAAATTTTGTTCTGTTAATTCATTAATTTTTATTTTATTATTTTCAATTTCAATTTTTAATTCATTTATTCTTTCATTATGTTCATCATTATTAGTTTGTGGTAATGAATTTTCTTTTTTATCATTATTATCATCATTTAATATTATAAATTGATTGATGTGTTCATTTTCATTTTTATTCACATTTAATTTATTTTCATTTTCATACACATAAATTTGTTCATTTAATTCAAAACATTTTTCATTTAACATATTTATTTGTAATAAATATTTTTCAATATCACTATTATTATTGGCAATTAATTGTTGATTTTCATTATTGATATCCTTTAATTTATATTGTAAATCAATTAATTTCTCTTTATTTTGTTGTAATTCATTTTCTAATTTTGTATTTGTTATTTTTAATTGACTATTAATACATAATTCTTCGGATAATTCACTAATTGTTTTTAAATGATTTTCATTATCAATTTGATTTTGTTTTTCTTGTGAAATTAATTGTTCCTGGATAATATTCAATTCATTTAATTGTGCATTTAAATCATCAATTTTACGTTGTTTAAACAAAACTTCAGTATTTAATTCATTGATTTTACATTTAATATTTTCATAATCGAATAATTCTTTTGACAAATTATTGGATTTCTTTTCATAGTCTTTTATTAATTTTAAATTTTGTTCATTTTGAATTGAAAGATTTTTTGTCAATTCAATGTGATTACTATTTTCAAAATTTAATTGTTTTATTTTTTCTTGGCATTTATCTATTATCATCTGTTTATCATCATTAATATTATTATTATTATTATTGCAATTTGTATTATTATCTGGTATATCAATTGATTGCCAATTCTCATAATAAGTTAATTTATTTGATAAATTTGAAATTTTTTCAATATAGTTTTCAATTAATAATTGCATCTCTTTTTCATTATTAATAAATTTATTATTTTCATTATGTAAATCGGTCATATTTTTTTCCATTTCTGCAATTTGTTTATTATTGTTTTCAATTGTAATTTCTAAATCAGTGATACGCATTTTTAAATTGTTCATAAATGTTAATTGTTCATTTAATGATATGCATTTTTTATTTAATTTATCAATTTCATCTAAATATTGTTGACATTCGGTATTTGTATTTATTGCGGCAGTAAATATTGATTGTGATGGTGCTACTGATGAAGTTATCTCATTATCATTAAAATTATTTAATTTTTTATTCAGTGAATCAATAACATTTTTGTGAACGGTATTTTGTTGTTTTTCAACATCTAAAAGTTCATTAAATTTACGTATTGTCAATTCAATGTCATTTTCATTTAATTTTAATGTTTTTAACGAATCATTTTCCTCAATTGTTTCTACTAATTGATTTGATAATTCATTATATTCGCATTGTAAATTTTTTGATTTTGTGTCTAATTCATCAATAAAATCGTTTAGTTTTTTAATATCATCTGTATAACGTTGTTGTAACTGATAAATTGAATTCTTTAAATCTTGATTTTCATCAATTAAACGGATTTTCTCATCGTCTGGTTCTTCTTTTATTTGTATCATTTTCGGTTGACTTTTATCCATTTTTACAAATAATTGCTGTAATTTTTTATTTTCATTAAACGAAATCTTTAAATCGTCTGTTAATTTTGAATTTTCTATTTTTAATAATTTTATATAATCAGCTTGTTTTTTACTATCTACAAATTCAATTAATTCTTTTTCTCGTATTTTAAATTTGCTCCTTAATTGTTCATTTTCACATTCGACATTTATTTTCCCTTCTTCGGCCAATTCTTTTTGTTTTACAATCGTTTCTAATTGTTTATTTGAATTTTCAATTTGTAATTGACATTCATTACTAATTGTTTCCAATTCTTTTACACGGTCTTCTAATTCAGTGATTCTATACTTATATCTAAACAAAAAAAAAAAATATATATAATTTTAATGTTTAAAAATGAAAAATCTAGTTTATTTTGCAGATAATATTATTGTTACATATTGGTATCGCATCTCGAACGGACGAAAAATCGAACGAACATACGGAAAATAACAACATTTAAGTTGATTAAAATTGCACAATTATATCCTTATATAAATTAAATATATAAAATAAATAAAGCGTGATTAGTAGTAATATCATTAGCATATAGTCAATTATTAACAATTTACAATATTTGAATAGCAAAAAATAAATGAATCTTAAGACATAAAATGCACTACACGACGGTACATACCTTAATAGGAAAGCCATCAGTATCAGTATTAGTATCACTAATAGGAAAGGCATTAGAACAATAAATGTATTAAATGGCAGCATACTTGGAAATCGACTGTCGACAGGAACAGAATAAAAACAAGTACAGAAAATATGAAACCGATTAACTGAACAAATTCTATATCAATTGAAAAATGATAGGTAATCAGTGAAATTAGAAAGGCAAAACCACTTCATAATTCAGATAATAATTATTGTATACAATAATAGAGAGATAAGCTAGATTGATTAACAACTGGAATATTGAACCGACAAAAACTTAAAAAAAAAAACCAAACAAAATTATTAATTGATTTATAAAAAAAAGCATTACAAAACTAAGACTAATACGAAAAGAAAATGTAGATACTGAAGTATGGAATTGGTCTATTGGTCTATACTGAAGTGGAGGTAGAACCATAACAAGTACATAGATACGTTAGTCTATTGGTATATTCTGAAGTGGAGGTAGAATCATGAGAAGTACATATATATGTTTGGTAGAACCTATCGACTAAAACCAATAAATAACGTAAAACGCTGCTAGATCATTAAATATGGAATTATGTTGAAATCAAGAGTACCAGTTTGTGCGCTAACACAATTCCAGCTATTAAGAACATCAATGCATACAATTTTGGGTACATTACACATTTTTAACAAGTTGTGTAAAAATTGCGCCGGTAAACAATCAGCAAGGACTTGAGTATTGCCATTTATTTATTAATTTCCGATATTTTAATCAAAATTTGATAATGAGCGATGAAGCCAAATGGATTCGGAAAGAAGCAATATTAAACATCGTGCAACAATTACGAGACAGTGGATCTTCATTTGAAAATGAAGGGCGTATCGAAGTTTCCAGCAAAATAGTGCTCAATATCGCTGTGGTGTGGAAAACCATCCCAAGGGACACAAAGGCTCTGTTTAGGGATATTTTTGGCAAACACATAATTTCGTGTGCATTCACCAGATTTAACCGCAACACACTCTTTCCTTTGTTGATATTTGATATAAAAGAGTGTATACATTATTAAATCAAAAACCATTACCCACAGCTACATAGTTTGTTGTTGACATGTTTTTTTTTTCAACTATTCAACAACATTACCACCATCTTTTTAGATTCGATCACATACCATTATTGACAGATATTGGATTAGAATTATATTAATAATATTTTAGCCAAATACAATATCATTTAAGGATTTGTGAAGATTTTGTCTTGAGGCAATAGACATGATTGTTGTTAGATGCGGTCGCGTGATTGGAATCATTAGGGTAACGGTCAATAAAGACGACACTGGTATCAGAGTGGTCAGATGTAAAGAAAAGTGACGTTGGTAGTTAGAAATAATTCTTATGGTATGGTTGTTCGTTGATGACTCTATGTTCCCGTATTAAGTGAAGGTTAAGATAATGATGATGTGAGAATGACTTTTATGAACGTTAAGGCATAGAATAGAGACAAATGTTGTATTCTTCTAATAATCAACATGTCATCCGTTCGATTAATTGTGTTAGTGAATCGGTCTCTTTTGATAGTGCATTCTATTGATATGATAAATTCATCATATTAGTCCATCCCATTGACTAAATAAATCAATCATTTACAAACTTACTGTCAGTATAAATACACTATTTTGTTTACGTATGTAATTAAAATTTGAAAGTTAAAAATCACTTTGATTGATGCTATTAACATGAATAATACCGGATATTATTAACCAAACATAAACAAATTTCAGAATGAATGCATGATAATATATCTAAATTTAGATTTAAACATTAGAAGTCTTTTACCTTTTTAAATTGAAAAGAACACAATCTTGTGAATGAAAATTGAGAATCTTTTTTGAATATTTCAATGTAATAAATTATAAGAATAAAAATAAAGTCTTTAGGTTATCTTCATGTACGTAATATAAATTATACATTTTAAATACTTGTGATTTATTTAAATTTAATATTTAAATACTTGTCTAATTTTGTCAACAACACCTTAATTTGTAAACCTTGATTTATTGGTAAAATAAACCCAAATATCCAAATAATACAACATTTAGATTAATTGTCAACAAATTCACATATTCAACTGATATTTAATTAAAATTATTAATTAAAAACAAAAAAACAAAAAAAACAATATCTTTTTTATAAAATCAATAGTGGAAAACAAAATAAAATCAATAAATAATTTGCCCAGATTTTCAATAACTTGTGATTGACTGACTATAAGAACTATAGATACTCTTTGAATATGCAATGTATAAGTACATAGTAGCATACAATTGGGAGAATTTAAAATATGTAAAATATTCGGAAAAGTATGCTATGTTGTCGCAGCAGATTGTAACATATATTATACTTAAAATATAAGCTAAAAGAACGAACTGTTTAGTTTAGGAGAACAATCATCTTTCAATTCGTCCTGTATATGATGCAAAACTAAATTGGGGTAACTAACAGATATGTGGGTTAATGACCCTCTCAAACATCAACAAGAATAAAAACTAAACGGCGACCACAAACTCACCAATCCGAATGTTTAGTGTTTAATTGCGTTTGGATACACATTATTAAGCAGCTGTGGAACCTGTTAATCGCTCTGTCGATATTTTTCTATTTCACGCGGAACAACATATACGATGACAACTTATGGCTTACGACAACGAACACAATGTAGAACGAATAATGTTAAATTTATGCTTGAGAGCCAAAGAAAATGATGACGCATCATGTCCACGACACTTTTATCGATCATATGTTAACTTAAGATGAATTTCTAAAATTATACCCTGGGCGGATGGAACTTGAATTGGGATTATAACTGGGAAAAACGATAAAAAAAAACATCTTATTATGAGAATTAGTGTGGGGAAGGATATAATAGGAAACGAGATAAACTAGTCGACTAAGGAGTCGGCATTAAAACTGTGTGGTTGATTGGGAGAACAGAAGCATATGTTACCAATTCATAACATCTCAATCAATACATTTATATCGTAATGACTTATTTTACTGTTTGTTGTACTTTAATAAGCATTTTTGGTTATTTTAATATATTTTAATATAATACAAGTTGCGACAATGATGAGATGTACGAAGATTTATATTGTATGAAATTGTTAATAAGTAACTAATAAGTTGTAGTAGTTATTGGAGGTGATTAAGGCTCACGTCGGGCAATGTTAGGGTGGTGATTGTAGCTCACGTTGGCTAGATGGACTGGTGGTGGTAATACAATTGATAAAATGTAATATATGATAAAGATCCTCATAAATACATCCATAAATTTGTTCCATATTGTAAACAAAACTTGAAAGTCGAACTATCGTCAGAAGCAGCACTTTGATGGTAAAATGTTAAGAGACCATTGTCATCATAGAGTACAGGTTACTATTGTAAATATATATTGTATGTTTTAATATATGATTAATGGGCTAAATTTATTTATTGTGTTATTTTCAACACATTTATTCTAAGTTACTATCATATTCTATGGGTTGCAATTGACATTGCAAAAAACGAGTGATTCCAGACAAATAAATAACAAATGTCTTTTTCATTTTTCAACAGGAATTAAGGTAATCAAATTTAGTTAGTTATTTGGTTTGTTATCGTGTATGGAATACATATTAAATTCAACATATAGCATTCTCGAGGCAGTCCACGTAAATTTTCAACTCATAACAAGCTAATTTATGAGAAAGAAATTCTTCATTGCGGTATATGGTCATTACGATGTTAATTGAGTATTAACATATTTACTTTCGTATTTAATGTTTTAGTCATATAAAATATCAACAAATTTGAGTGCATTATTCGAACAAGAGATGTGATAGTACGCAATGTTTTTTTTTGCTCAAACAAAGGTTAATGTGATTATGTTTGTTATTTATAGAAGTATAGAATTGATTAAACCCCAGAGGTGCCAAACTTAATTTACGCATCATAAAAACATGGGAAAGAATATTGAACACAAGACTAATGTTTGTAGCTAGTTCACTACAAGCATAATAATTTAAAATCCTTCTGCTTTACAACGTCTCTTTCGTCTTCATTCAAAATCAATATATGAAATTCATGTAATTCGATTTCCACAATACTTACGTCATAATTGTTTTGCCAAATAACATGAGTAACTCATTTGAGGTCGGAATCACATTTTCCATAAAACATAATAATTTTAATGAAAATTAAATTTCACTCAACTCATTTGTCACTCGTTCATCAAGATAGAATGGGGGATAATAACAAGTATATTATAGTAACACTTTCGGTACATTGCTAAGCGAATGGAAACCAATGTCTGATCGATTATTCACAATACATTTTTTTAATTCCTTTTTTTTGATTTATCAAGTTAAATATACTCTCAATAAAATTGGTGTAATAAAATAGGTAAACAGTAAATATAATATACCTTTCTAATTCTTCAGGCGATTCACGTAATCCACTTCGATAGGCTCTCAATTGAATTTGATCTTTACGCAATTTTTCAATTTCTTGTTCTGCCAATTTCAATTGTTTTTCCAATCCATCATCATCACATTTAACATTTAATTTCCTTTCCAAATATGTAAAATTTTTCAACTCTTCAAAATCACATTCTAAATTATAATATTTTTCATTCAAATCATTTTGATCGGGAGTTATTGCGGACTCTATGCGTCGTTTAAATATTTTCGGTGTACAAACAAATGTTGCTATTTTTGTTGATGATAAATTTGATTTACATGGTGATGTACACACTTTGGTATCATATGGTAAACAGGACATAAAACTTATATCATTTGATGATCGAAATTGTTCATTTTCAATATCATATTTTGGTTGTGAATAAAATAATTGACGATTTCTGCTAGATGAGAAGAATAATATATAATTAAAAATGTGTTTTTTTTTTAAACTTTGTTATTATCCGGTGGGTTTTAATTTAATTTAATTATTTTTTTGTTATCATACCTTGTAATTTTCGGATGATCACTTAAATTATCTGGTATTTTTATTGATGGTGGTTGTGGTGGCGGCATATTATATTTATTTTGAAGTGTATCATAATCACTATCAAGTGCACACCATGTACGTCTTCGATTTGGCATTGTAATAGCCGTACATGATTTTGATGTTAAAATTTGTGTTTCACGATACAAAATATTCTCTTGTAATTTTACAATATTTATATTATTTGATTCACGTGCTTTTAATTCCAACAATTCTAATCGTAAACAATTTAATTCTTTTTCTAATCGTTTCATAGCAACCGTTTGACTTAGAACCTCATTCACTTTGGGTTTATTTTTTATCGTTTTGGCTCTAGTAGCAAAACTAAATTAATCAGAAAAAAAAAAAAAAAAAAAAAACAAACAATTGAAAATCTACAAAATAATTACTACTCTACACTATTAACAAAAATAAAACTCTATACCTTAATGTTGAAATGGTTTCTTCAATTGCAGCTGGTGTAACTGTACAAATAATGGCTGTTTTTGCATTGCCACCCAATGATGCTTGTAAAATACGTGTTAATTTTGAGTCACGATAATTAACAAATCCAAACGAATCATTTTCACTTAATTTTTGTATAACACAACTTAATGCTAATAAACTACGATTTATATGGCAACCTTCAATTAATCGTGTTGACGTCGCACCAGTATGTGTTGCCCGTTCTGAACCAGCTAAATCAACTAAATTTAAATTGCTTAATTGTACGGCACCATCTTCACTATTTTCACCAATTGCACGTGATTCAATAATCTTACCGAGAGAAAAAAAGAAAAAGAAAAACATACAATTATTCAGATAATATTTTCATAGAATTTTAAATTATAAAATTTACTTACAATTCGAAATATTGTATGCGATCTACTAGATTTATCATTCATATTAGTTTCACCAAATCTTCGTGTCTTATTACCATCATTTAAATGTACCATAAATTTTTCCTCCGAATTAAATATTATTTCTTGACTTCTTACATGAACATCACCAGTTATCTTTTCATGAATTTTCAAATCTACATTTTCTTTATTCAATAAATCATTTATTTTTTCATTATATATTTCAATGTAGCTAATTCTATAATAATAATATTGAGTTTTAATGTTTTTTTTTTTTATTAAAATTTGTAAATAATTTTTTTTTTATTAAATAATAAACCTTAATAGAAATTGTCTATCCACAGCTTTTTCTATTTCTTTGAATATCTCTCTTATAGCCAGTACCATAATACCAGGTGATGATTCTTCACCTAACATTGTATATGTTTTACCTGTAAAAGTAAAATAAAAAAAATTTAATATTTTATGTGAATATAATATCCGCCTTTATCACAAATGAAATCTTAAAACAAAAAAGCCAGAGAGGAGGAATAGAGTTAATTGAAATATAAATATTATTGATAATAAATATGCAGTTTCTTTCTATTGAGCAGAACATTTACTTATCACGACTGATGAAGCGATACAGAATTCGATATGTGTTGCAATTTTATAAAATTTGTACGTCACTGATTTGTTTCCTCATCCATCTAAAACCATTAGTCAAACTCAATCATTGTAATTCCTATGTTAAAAACAGAATACGTTGATGTAAAACACTACTGAATTTATATTTGAGCAACAGAAGGATATGAATGCGACTATGGAAGCTAAAAATAAATCACTAATTATCATATTCATTTATTCCAATTTTAGAGCAACAAATTAATATAATAAATATTTCAATAAATGACGGACAACAGATAGATCTAACAACACTGGTAAATGCATTGGAATAAGGTTTTCCAAAACAAATTAAATTCAATACTCAATGAGACAGATATTGAAATTAGTGGATTCATAAAGAGTTCAAGCAACTAATACGACACATACGCTATTACACAGACTTTGAAAATTTGACTATTATTAGTGCGAAAATAATGCGTCGATTGAAATTATAGAAAGTTGAGAAACAACTTTTGACATAGCATAACTACCTCTAAGTGGTTTCAATGTGCAAAGTGTACAACTACATCGTAGGTAGGATTGAGTCGTTTTTATGTGATGACCTATGTTTATTGGTTAGAGCAAATACTAGTGTGAATGTGATGATAATTTTTGACGATATAAGTGTCAAAAAACGTCATACAAATGATTACGGATGCGGTGGCCGACAATCAACAAGGTTATACTCAATCCGTATTTATCTCAA
>JANSTX010055943.1:22900-44502 GCA_027564355.1 Penthetria funebris
AAAAAACGTCATACAAATGATTACGGATGCGGTGGCCGACAATCAACAAGGTTATACTCAATCCGTATTTATCTCAACGCGATGTAATCGATAATTCACGGTATAAGTCAGTAATGGCGTGTGATCTAGGCTAAATAGATGGTATTAATTTAGTGTTTGTCGACTGATTAAAAAAAAAACATCTCAACAAGAAATTAGGTAGCTGTGGACTACTCGACTGAAATATTCAAATGAGCATCACCCATGAGGCGTAAAAATTAAAACGATGATGAATATGATCGTTACATATGTAGAATGTACATTTTATGGTGTGTTTGAAGAGAATATCACAGGTATTAGTTAGTGTCTTGTGTCTGTAATGGGTGAATAAATATCTTACCAATAAACTAAACTATGCAATGACATACCGCTTTTGACATTTAATATGGCAAATTAACATTGTATTGTTGCCCTATGTGGCCTCGAGTCGTAAACGGTAACATTATTGTGATACAGAAGATTGTGTCCGACACTTATCACCATGTCTTATCACGCTTATGTTTCTTAATAATAAAACGTAAATGCATCTGTTTGACAGCATTTTAAGAGATTGATTGTTACAAGATTTTGCTCAAATAGTATTTCATGAGAAATTTCAATTTGAATATAGGCTAACAGATAATTTTCTAATTACAAAGAAATGTAAGAATTGCAGTGGTTTTATTCACAACAAGATGAATGCAGGTAGGTTCGATGCGTATTGTACAAAATTAATTAATCAGATGGTAAATGGAATAACTATAACATCTAGAGGTTATTTAACCTAAATTTACTTTTCTTTCGAATACAATACATGTCAATTAGGTGATATGTACTGGCCGAACAAAGTCTTAATGTCTTACTAAATACACATCTAACCAACCAACTTGCTAAGTATGAATTAACATACAATTCTACTGGATTTTATAAATGTTTAGTACATATTTCACAAAAACTAGTGCTTTTCCGACTGACATTTTACGTTACATTTGTAATGCCGTCCTATGGAAAACAGCAATAAATTAACCAATGTCCACCCTATGCCACCTTGTTGCATACGGTAAAGATCAACTTATAATGAATGAAGACTTTTAAGTTCGATTCTTTATATATAAAATGACAATGTCACCAAAAATAAAACAAAGAAATCAACAAATTTAATACCTGACGATGTTTGACCATACGCAAATATTGTACCATTAAATCCTTTCATTGATGAATCAACAATTGGTTTTGCAATTACATCAAATATTTCTTGTGTTGTAACATCTTCATCAAAAATATGATCTGAAATATGACAAAGTTATTTGTACAAAAAACAAAAAAAAAAAACAAAAACAACCAAAAAAAAAATATAAAAAATGAAAAAAAAAACATTGTTACCAAAACAAAATTGTTCAGTTTGATTTTCCAATTGACTGATAAGACTCATTGTATTATCACGAATTTTCCATTGGGATGATAATTTCTTTTCAATCTCCCGTCTAATCAATGGACGCATTTTTACAGCTACTTTTATATTATCAACAGGAACAGACATATTTTTAACAACTTAATTTATTCAATTTTCAAATTAATATTATTATATATACACAAACATATAATTTATGTAAAGAAAATGTACATTAATTTTCTATTTAGAAAAACATAAAAATTAAATAAATACTTTTTTTTTTTTTTTTAAAAAAAACAAACAAAATGAAAAGTAGCACTCTTACATTCAACAAAAGTCACAAAAAAAACGGCATTTTTTGAAAAACAATTCTATTTGACAATTTTAACGTACAAATAACGATGGTACATTTCATTTTATTGATACCAAAAGTGAAAAAACTACAATCAAAAAACAAGTGTGCCATTTCAAATATTTTTAAACATCATGTGGATTTTTAACAAGTACCAACATTGAAATATTAATTTTGACAGCTCAGCTAATGGACATTTTTCCGTACACATTTCTTTTTTGATTAAAAAGGGCACATTTTTTTTTAAATTAAAATAATATTATCTGAATTTAAATTTTTGAATAAAAAAATAATTACAAATTTATAAATATAATGCCGCCAAAAAAATCTAGTGCTCCAGGACAGAGTAAAAAGGCTGAAACAAAGAAAAAGGAAAAAGTTATTGAGGTATAGTGTTTTTTTTTTTTTCCTTTCTGTAATTTTAATTTTCCTCCTTTATATTGTTGAGTTTTAATGATTGAGCCCAAGATCTACATAATTACATGAATAAGGTATTATTTTGTAATTTATAAAATTGACGCTTGTTGATAGATCATCTGTATAAAAATTGTACAGTGGTCTTTCGGACATGAACATATATCTAAAGATTTCTTACATATCAGCATTGGCACGATCCATCTAATAGTTATCATGATGAAGTCTGAATATATTCTGTTATGTTGATAGTCCTATTTACTGGTCTGGTCGTCCATGTCGTCAAATAAAAATATTGAGTAATTTTTATTATATTCAATCAAATAAGTTTTGTAAAAGAATAAACTAGTTTTCCAAGTAGATTTATTTTTTTTGTGAGTTTAATGTAGTTTTATTCTCTGTTTAACCTCTTGTACTAGACGAGATTGATTGGCGAACCGAAATAAGGATAGATAACATAAGTTAACCCAGTGGTTTTTATTCTGACCACTAAGATTGCAGTTATTCAATTTTGTCTAGATCACGTTACATAGCATCAAAATCACTGTTACAGAACATACATTTAAAATCATCAATACTATCGGTAAAAGTATTCACAATCATGTTTTTTAATTTCTTTTGGATACATTGAGTGCAATATTCGTCATATTTTTCTCAGCTACTAAGAATATTTTCGATTGCTTTGAACACATTGGCATTTATCTAATATGTCAATGCATTACCGCAACTGTATAGAAAAACTCAGATCTGACCATGTGTCTAAGCTTTCATGGATAGTCCAACATCCGTCTGCCTTCTGTTGGATTCTAAGAATATGTTCTATTTCCATAGATTCTGGCGTTTTGTACAATATATACAGATAGGTCTAACCATCTGTCGTGTATTTAGTTTTTTGCTCTTGAACGGCACTTACACTTTTTGTTTTAGATTCTCATTTATTTTGGTTATATTTTAAAATAATAATTTCCACAAATTATTTCAGGATAAAACATTTGGTTTAAAAAATAAAAAAGGTGCGAAAAATCAAAAATTTATAGCCCAAGTTGAAAAACAAGTTAAAAGTGGTGGACTTCATCCATTGGGTGCCATTACCAATAATAAAAAAGAGGAAAAAGAGAAAAAACTAAAGGAACAAAAAGAATTGGCAGCATTATTTAAGCCTGTAGATCAAAAAGTTGAAAAGGGTACCGATCCAAAATCGGTTGTATGTGCATTTTTCAAGGCGGGTCAATGTGGTAAAGGTGATCGTTGTAAATTTTCTCATGATTTAACGGTTGAACGTAAAGTTGAGAAACGTTCATTATACGTGGACATGAGGGATGACGAAGATGGTGATACAATGGAAAATTGGAATGATGAAAAATTACAGGCTGTTGTTGATTCAAAACATTCAAAAGAAAAACGGATGCCCACAACTGATATTGTAATGTTAATATTATTTTTAAAATTCTCCGACTTTAAGTTTGAACAAAAAAAAAAAAAAATGTATTTGTTTTTTTAATTGTAGATTTGTAAATTCTTTTTGGAAGCTGTGGAAAAATCAAAATACGGTTGGTTTTGGGAATGTCCAAATGGTGAAAAATGTATATATCGTCATGCATTGCCACAAGGTTATGTTTTGAAACGGGATAAGAAAAAAATGGATGAGAAAAAGGCACCAGATTTATCACTTGTTGATTTAATCGAAACAGAACGTAATGCACTTGGATCGAATTTGGTATAATATGCACATTTTATTAAACGTTTCTGTTGTTTTCTGTTTGATTTAATTAATTAATTTCAAAATTTTCCCTTAACAATAGACAAAAGTAACGTTAGAATCATTTTTATTATGGAAAAAAAGAAAAATTAGCGAGAAAAAAGACAAACTTGCTAAAGAGGAAGATCAAAAGAAAAAAGATTATAAATCTGGTAAACAATTTGGCTTATCGGGCAGAGAAATGTTTAGCTTCAATCCTGAATTGGCTGATGATGGTCCAGTGGAAGATGGTGATGCAGCATTCGATAGTTATGATTATGATATTGATGAAGATGATGAAGCAATATTTGAATATAAAGAATTAGATTTGGAAGCATTAGCGTTGGCCGCTCAAGAGGTATGTTTTGTTTTTATGATTTTTTTTTTTCGAATTACAGGGTTCGCAGCTCAAAGTGTTACCAATTAGATTTAATTTTAGATAATGTTGAAAATACATGAAATTTCATGTCATACTGTTCAATATGGCAATCTTTAGCCAGAATAATGGCCTAAAGTCTTTCGATGAATGCACGTTGCACGAACTCACTTATTTTTTTTTTGTTAACACAGCGTCCAAAATGGATCATATGGAGAGTCCATTAAATTCAAGTCCGGTGAGTATGGTGGCCATTGTTGCGAAGAAATGAATGGTAAAACGAATTGTTTCAAATGAGTTTTATGGATTAGTGAAACCAAATTTGTTTGTATGCCCAAGGGATTAACACATAGTTTTGCACCTTTCGTTGGTATACTTGCTGGTTCACCTTAACACCTTTCATTGATGAAAACGACCGGAGAACGACCATTTGCACTTGCACAGCAGTTCAAACCATTACAGAAGCAGCCGTAGCAAATTGATTAAATTATCGTTGATATCGCTCTTATACATTACACACGAGCGTTTTGTACAGTGAACATTTTCTCATCAGAAAATATCAAATTTTCTAATTTGCCACTACTACTTTTGTATGTTATAAGATGTTGTTTTTTTGTTGCAATGTAAGTGTCTTACCATTGCTGAAACACATGACACTATGACAAACATTAAAATTTATATTTGTTCTGTCAACATGTTTATATATTGATCATCCACCATAACGAACCTGTTTTTATTTAATGAAGCACCCTATAAAACCGATTTCAGACCTCCCCAAAATTCTATCTTTGTGAATTTATCGGATCCTATTTGTGAAATAATGTTCAATATTCATAATTGGTTTACTGTTCTAATATTATCTTTAAAAATACATTATGCGATCGTTTATTCTATCTACAGACACAATCTTTTGTTGAATGTTTCTGGTAATAACTATTACTCGGTTTTTAAGGCCATCTCGTTACAATAAAAATCAAAACCTCTTCCATTTAATTTCTTGTATACAATCTACTTGGATATTTATTAAAGCTTCCGCTAGCTCTATATTGCGTCCAGTTAGGGGTGTGCTGATGTTGCAAGTACCTATACTTTCAAAATTTTACATTCTTAATTGACTTCGTTTTTGATACTCCCCATCCGTTCCCAATCGGATACGTATAGTTTAAGTCCGAATTTTTTTTTTTTTGTTTTACCAAAATTGAACTCCTTTCATATTTCTACAATAATAAATAATTTCCTTTCTCTATCACTACTTTCTTCTATTTGGCGATCGCATCACATAAAGTCAGTAACCCAACTAATTAGGTTTTGAGATGCCTAGCTTGTACAATTTAAACAATCTTTTCATAATATTCTCATTTGCACAAAATCCTGTTTAATACTGTGGGTAACTCATAGCTGAATATATTTTTTATATATCGCCCATGAGTTTCTTCACCAATTGTATGTTGCAACTATCATTAAATTGGTAACCTTTGACCGCTGATCAATCACGGCCTGGTTGCCTTTCAACATTATTCCTTCAGGACTATAACTACTTTTATTTTTTTAACTAATGCTCTATTAATTATATTTAACTGAATTACTTTATTTAATTCGGGGGGTTTATTTGTCTTTTATTTATCAATTTGTTCCAACAATTTAATGTTTGTTGTTAGTTAGTTACACAGTATTTTTTTTAATAATTTCAGGTTGATGGAACTGGTACAGTGGCAGTAGAAGATCGTCTTAAACAAAATGATAAAGAAACTGATGTAAATTTAATTAATGGTGAAGATAGTAATTCAGCATCATCGGATTCAAGTGAAGAAGAAGATGATTTAGATCCGTTTAATGAAGAATTAATTTGTAGTGAAGGTATGGAGGGACTTGATGAACTAGTTAATAATTGTAATAGTGAAGAAGAGAAAATGTTACTGATGCTGAAAATTTTAAAACCTTGAATATTTTAGTGTTAAAAAACTGCTTGAATATTATTATTATTATTATTATTGTTGCCAGTAATTTTATTAATTTGTTCAGATGGTGTTATCAATCAGAGGAGGTTTGTCAAAAAAAACTGATGTAAAGATATTAAATTGTACACAAAAACAAAAACAAAAATTTAAAACTAGAAAACTTACAAATAAATATTTTAACAATAAAATTAAAATTTTTTAAATTGTATAAAAATCAAAACGACTTATTAATTAATGGTTCAGTAATGGAACAATGATAGTAATCATAAAGGCTGGCTACGAATCTTAATTGTTAAAATAACTCTTTCTGTGTTCACATCTATAACTTCGATGGATGATAGTTTTAGGTGGAGAAAAAAATTTGTTTAAATCAATCAATTCATTCAAGCAATATAATCGAATACATATCTACGAACGATCTTGATAACGGATCAAGATCAGTATTAGATGTATCCAGATGTATTCTATTAAATAATTTATAAGATACAATATATTATTGGCAATTTTATTTACTAACACACATTTGTATCAATCAAATAAAATAGAAATTACATTTTAAATTGTAACCATCTTGCTGGATTATTTATTGTTATTGTATCAATTTGTTCAGATGTTAAACCATTTATGGACAATCTCGGTAATATATTATTTATTATGTGAGAGTAACCATGTCCACCAAAACCCATCTGAAGAATATAATAAAAAAAAATAAAATTAATCTCTCAGTAAAAAATTAAATATTTGTAATCGTTACATACCAATCTATACTTTGTATGGATATCATGTGACATCAGAATTTGATTTAAATATCCCTCATTTATAAGTTCCAAAATTTTATCAATTCGTTGTCCATCCGATGGCATACCTACTTTTGGATTTAATTGATAATATGAACATTCAACACCAAATAAATCAAATTGACAATAAACACCGAGTTTAGCAAAATCAATTAGTGTTTCTGTATTATGTAGTGTTCCTAAAATAAATTCGATAATTATTTTATTTGTAAAATAAAAAGATTTAACAAAATTTTAACAATTAAATATTAAATAGTAGTATTATTGTGTAATCAATTCGCCTGCAAAACACAATCATATTGTACGGTTAGTGAATCCGCCGTTACTTAAAAAAAAAATATATTTGAGATGACATTGCTTGTTGATAAGTTAGCCCAAATATTAAAGTTTTTTGATGTTTGAATAAAGTGCGATTGGATCAATTTAAGATTAGTGATTTTATGTGATCGAAAAATGCCAACAAAAGGTGAACGCGTTCGTGAAACTCAAAGTATAGTAAGAAGGTACGGTCACATAATGTGTGAAATCGCATAGATTAGTTGCGAAATTTAAAGTGCGAACTCTAATCGCGTATTCATAGTTAACAAATTATTAAGCTTGCAGAGACAGATTAATGTGAGTTCGGCAAATCTTAAAATTGCTGACATTGAAAGTTTTGCAATTAATTTTGTTAAAGATATGAATTTAACCGCTTGCCATTGGAAACATTTAACATTAATTTATTATACTGTCATCTTAGAGGAATTATGCTTATCTTTGAGGTGAAAATGTCTGAATTGAGAATATTTATTCAAATATTTATTCACATAAACTACATGGTCAGCACATTTGTTTTAAATAAATAAGCTCATTCTGTCCAATATATTCGACGCGATGTAAGATCAATTTAGTTTCTCAGAAACTTGTTGCTGCCCAACCATTTATTATCATCTGTTATGTCACGAAAAGAGTAATTTAACTACAATTCCCGGTGACAAACAAATTATAATATTTTATCTACAGCACATTAATTTAAAGGATAGTAGACCAACAATGTCTAGCGTATATAAACAGTTTGTACTATATGACCAATCATTTGATAGAAATGGACACGTTGACAACGACCGACTACAATTCAATAACATAATATGAAATAATCAGTCAAGTCTACATTGGGAATCGAACGTGGGATCTCAATGCGAGAGGAGCAAGCACCTTAATCACTACAATACATTGCATCCTTTTGGATTACAAAGAATTGTACATAACATATGCACTTCATATGCAAATGCATACAAAAATGTTAGAGACTATGTTTCATCTTTATTTATACTATTGAAAAATATCTTGCTGCGTTAAAATTGCCTGGAAGAAGTTGTAGAATGGACTAGACGCTGCTGTTTTTCATGCAATAGTTAATAATGTATAATGTATAATATAAGTAATTATGTGTAATCAATTGCACTAGGTTCGTCAACCCGGATTTCAACTATCTCGAACAACAGGTGTGTATAGTGTATTTAAATCGTCTATATAAACATGATATCTATACATTTACTTACTATCCAAATGGGACATAACACATTTTTTTGGATCACCACCAGCTTCTAAATATAATCGAACAATTTCAAATGGTGCTTTTGCATCTCTGCCTGGATGAAAACTTACACCACAACCAATGGATTCTTGAACTTCACCAGTAACTCGAATACATTGTTTCTCAAAATCTTATATAATAGAAAGAGGAAAACAATAGATAAATACACAGACATTATCCTCCCTCACTCCAATCACAAACAGTTATTAGTTATATAAATATTGATCAAACCATTAATAGGCCATCCACTTCCAACTTCTCCAATAAATCCACATTTTATACCATCAATTCCATCAATTATCTCATATTTATACAAATTGAACATTCGTTCAGCGGCCATTGATAATGTAGTTGCATTTTGTGACTGATGAACATAATGACCGGTACCAACAATTACCTGAACACCACTTTTAACAGAGATTTCTCTTGATAATTCTAAATTTCTTGGAATAGTTATCAATTATCTGAATATTTTATTAATTTTTACATCATTAGTATAACCTGTGGTTTAGGGTACATAGAATTTATTACCTCTCTAAGCCATGTGATGAATTTTCAACAATTGCTCCACCACCAAATTTTTTATACATTTTTACATCTTCAAGTACCATAGCATGTGTATCACTATCATTAAATGTAACATTATATTTACTTGAATATGGATATTGTCTTATAAAACCAAGATTATTTAATTGAATTTTTCCATTATCAAGTAACTGAGATGGTAAATGTTCTGGAGGTGGTATATAGAAATTATCAAATTTTATTGAGAAATGTTCATGGGTTAATGTTCTGCCAAGATTTTCTGGCGGACATGGACCAAGCACTGTAATTAAAATTGTTAAAGTTCATTAGAGCGATTTTAGAAATTTTATATTTTAAAAGAATTTTACCTGTTTGAATTTGCTGCATAACTTCAAAATTTATAGTTTTTTTTTTTTATTTAATTTATCAAATTATTATCTTCAATTTAATATTATCTACAAATAAATAAACAAAACTAACTCACATAAAGTGAACTCAATTCACTTTAAGATAATGGCATTAAGTAAAGCCAAGAACTGATTAGCATATTAAATTTAATGAATATGAGGCCTAATATTTTAGGTCCTGGGTTAAAATTATGATTGACTTAAAATTTAATGAATAGAACTCCAATAAACATCTGGTTAAAAGATCCCAAGCAACAAAACTGAGTGTCATCACCGTTATATTTCCTACATAACACCTCGGTGTAGAACACCAAGCGGTGTCAGATTGGTATAAATTACGTATAATTAACGTATAACAACCATGTGAGGATAACCGGCGTGTATTTGTGGTGTAAAATTAACCAATAGGTATTTTTAAGGCGTGTCGGCGTTAAGTTTAGTTATTACTAAGGTGTAAAAATAACCAGGATTCCAATTGAATTTGCGGTGATTTTTTCACTTGTGATATTTTTACGTGGTAGTAAGTATTTTTAACACGTGTTAGCAACTGATTTTACACGTTAAAATATTACTCAGTTATAGAAATAAACAGGAATCCACTTGTAATTTAAGGTGATTTACTTACGTAGGAGCAACGTTTGGTATACACTGGGTATTGTAATCTAGTTTTGTTTGATGACTTGATATACATAATAATATAATATAATGAATCACAGATTCATGTAACATCAAATGTAAACTCAATAACTATAATTGAAATTTGCCAACTGGAAAGTATGGAATCAGTCATAATTATCCAGTTATACATTTGAATATTTCAATAGAGTGGTGCATAAATCCCCAACTACCTAGATTGTTATTGAGATATGTTTTCAATCAGTCGCCAAACACGACTTTAACACGCCACTAGTGACATATACCGTGATCGAGCTACCGGTGACACCGCGTGTTGGTACAAAATTAGTTGAGTAACCTCGATGATAGTCGGACGCTTTCATTTAATGTTGATGCACAAATCTATATAAGTACTATTTATATTATAATAAAATAAGATATGTAACTTACTTTCAAATTTGTAATAATCGCGATCAACAACTCGTAAATATTTTTGAGCAACATGTCCTGCACATTGATCTTAATCTATACCACTGTGTACATTGGACTAACAAATAAAATTTGGTGTCCAAGTATCTAATATTATCCATGTTTGAGATAATAACCATAATAACCAAACTCATGCAATTTCTCCGAATGCAAAATCACATAAAAGAAATACTTTTAGTTTGGACTTTCAAAAACATTCAATGTTTACTATATTTGACAAATGTCAATAAACAAAAATAAGAAATGAATGCAATGCGCATGCATAAATGACATTCACTAGAAATTGGTATATTTATTGGCGAAAAGAGTTCGTATCATTATTTATAAATTGTCCACTTTTATTATTTAAAAGTAACCGCGAAAAGATTTAACTTTTAAATATTTGAATGGTGATGTTTATTAAATAATATTTTGAATGCAATTTAATCGTATTATTATTAAAATATTTAACATCATATTATATGTATTTTATCTTATTGAAGACATTAAATTAGAAAAAAAAGTCACAACAAATATTTAAATATTAGAATCATTTCGCGGTTATATTTGAAATAATAAAAGTGGCCAATTTATAAATAATGAAACGGACTCTATTCGCCTATGTACATACAATTTATTTCTGACATAGACTGCGAATTCATTTATCATCAGCTTTTTATATTTGACATTTGACAAATGTAAAGAAACAGTGATTGATTTTGATAGTGTAATGTTGTTTTAAATTTATTTTTTTTATTATTTCTTATGATTTTGATCGTTAGTAGATGAGTGTTCTAACAAAAGCATTTTTTTTTCATTTATTATCCTAAAAGCTATTAATTTGTAACTCCTCAAAATATATGAAATTAGATGTTTTAAGTTACAAATTTACGCGCTCCGAAATGAAAACGCTTTGTGCAGAAGTTGAGAAGGAATGGCTATAAATGTATTCTTGAATTACATAGGATTGTATCAGTAAAATTTCAATATTTAGGTGAAGTGAATATAATGAGCCAGGCGTTTTAAATATAGGGGTTTATTCTTTGTACATACTATATAATTTTTCAAAGATTATGTCAATTATTCTATAGGCCGCAAAAAAAAAAAAAAACTAATAATGGAACACGAACCTGCACTTCTGCGGACAAGGTGGAATGACTAATAATGTGATTCAAAACTCTTAAGGTGCATATAAACCTCAGTGTTTCTAGTACTCATTCAACGTAATTATTTCTACACTTATGATACTAACTGTAATAATTCTTCAGGCATACTTGGCAAAAATATTAAGTTTTTATTCGTAGGGAAGCAAACAAATTGTTTGAACAAGCTAAACGTCACATCAGTCGTGTCACCTTGTACGAGATTTAAATGTAAATTTACGATTACAGCACTACGCCACAATGTTCAAAAACTTTACGAATGTTATCTAATCTCTTAAAAACATCAGTGCAATTTCATTCATTTAAGGGATTAATATAAATATCCCACACTTAATCTAATATTGAATCCTAGAAGATATTAGTATGCAGATAAAATAATTGGACGTGTTACAAACCATGGCATAAATGAACACGTTAATTCTGAAATAATATAAGCAACTGTACTCCAGTAGACAAATATCAAATAAGTAAAACTGAAAGTAAACAAAATTCTAAGATTGGCATAGCAGTCGCCTGAGAACGATACTATTTCGTTGGCGATCATAGATGACCTAATTAATTTTGTGTTGATGAGCATTTGCGTCACATCCAATTATGCTGATGCTTACTGTATTTTCAGCATCACTGAGTTTATTCTAAATAACGGTATATTGTCTGCGTAACAGCTATTTTGATAACAATACCTTCTTTCATATCCTTGTTTACAATAGGCTTGCGTCATCACAATTTGGTCATTTTTTTTACCAGTCCTATGTAACTCACAAAGTTGTATTCTCATCAGACACCGGTAATGCAAGCTTTTTACGTCTTAAAACGTACAATTTCGATTTAACGCAGTGAAAATTTATGTTTCAATAGATTGGTCGAAATTGTCTGCTCTGTGTACGAATTAACAGTTTTTAATCGATGATTGAATAGTCGTTTGATGGTCTTGTAATCTGTTGCTCGGTCTCCTCCTGATTGTTATCAATTATTATTTGAATTAAGTAGTTAAGTAAATTTTGCTTTTGGCATGGTTTGTTTCACGTTAATTATAGAATTGAATTCTCTTAATTACACACACAATGACCAGTAGTTTTAATAGACAGCTATCTAGTTTTTTGGTGAAATTTAATTTCAGTTAGTCGATAAATACGATAGACAATATGTTTTTAGCCATCAGTACATGTCAATGATATTATGTGAAGATAAGAATTGAGTAACCTGGATATAAGTTATCGTTATTTAGGAACACAGCTGGAAGGGGCGAATAAAAATTATTCAAAATTTAATTATTAGGCTAGCTATTTTATTATTTGCAAAAAATTACAATGAAAATAATAAAGTGGAATTTAAAAATACAATAAAAATATATTAATATAATTTTTTCTTTATTTTATTTAATTACCGAATTAGGCACATTTTTGGAGGTTTATAAATACCAAAATCCTTAAGAGAATGTTTCAATAGTAAGAAGAAAAAATAGTGTTTTCTTTTGTGTGTGTTTTTTTTTTCCTTTTTTCTTTAATACAATAATAATATTATTTTAATAAAATATGTTATTTAAATAGTGCAAAAGCTCCCTCCCATATTATTCCACATATACTCAAAATAAAGAATCATATTTATTTTTAAAGAACACAATTTTCATTTACAGTAGTAACTCATTTACGATATTGGTTTTCCTTCAGGTATTGAAGGTGATTGTGGAACAGATGAGTTACGACTATCTAAATCTCCATCATTTAAACTATTAACTGATGTTGAACGGGACGCAACTTTTGTCTGAAAAATTAATGATTATTTGTAAAATTTCATTGTTTATTTTAAACATACAATTAAATCAATTTTTTACCTTCACATTTTCATATGCATTACCAACCTTTCCCTCAATGGATCTATACGAATCTGATTTTTTCATTTGATTAAATTTTGTTGATATTCCACTTGATAATCCACCGAAAATTGAAGAAGTTTTCTCGGCTGTAGTCTTAAATACGGATTCAGTTTTTTGAAATCTAAAAATATTTAAAATTTGGTATTAATTAAATATTTCATCGCCATAATCTAATGATTCTGATCCGATTGGGTGAAGGTATAGTAACTTTCGACAGGAAATACAATTAAATATGTCATGTATTTATTAGACTAATATTTAAGAAGACGAAATAAAATTTAATAATCAAATGTAATACAAAAATAAAAAAGCATTAAGAATTTTTTTTGAAAGTATGACCAGCAACTAAAGAACATTTTTTTTTAAGTATTACCTTTATCTACTGTGTCCGTATAAAAGCTAATTCTAATAACATTTAAATATTTGTATTATCGCAATCTAGATCATTGCCAGCTAATGTTCTAAAACGTAAAGGAATAAAGTTTGATCATAAAATTTCATAAACTCCAAAAAAAAATTAATTTCCTCGAGTTAATAACCTCCATCGGTAAATGAAACCGGACCGATCAAACCAACGCGAGACATATGCACAAAAAGTGCTGAATTGTCTGTTTTCAATAAGTTAGTTCATGTATGCGATTCATTGTACGGAATATCCGTTCTTGCCTTACGCTTTCACTAAATTGGTTAATGTATCGATAACATTCTTGCAATATTAAATTACGTGGCATTTTGTATGATTTACTGGATTTTAAAGAGTTTATAAGTTTCTTTATCGATTTTCCATATAGTCAAAAATGTTCAAATATTTGTGGAGCCAGTCAGTAAGTAAAATAGCACATAATTGTTGCGTTTAATAACTTCGCCCATAATAAATGTAAATAGATTAGGCGTTCTTTATTTAAGAGTTGTATCCCTAACAACAGGTCAACGATATTACACCGATAATAATTAAAATTCTATATGCTTTTATTTAAAATACTTACGCTTGACTTTCTTTAACATTTTTAATTCCCTGATTCATATCATCAGATATCTCTTTCCAAACAGTTATTCCTAATTTTCTTTTTAATTCACCGGCATGTCTCATTTTTGATTGTAAAACTGTACGTAATGTTGTAATTTCTTCTTCAACTCTAGCTAATTCCTAAAATTTTAAATTATAATTCGATGGTCATAAAAGTTTAATAAACATCGTATTTATATACCTGACTCCATTCAGCACGAAGTTTCTCTTGTTCTTCAAAACTTAATCCAGATAATTCATCGGCCAATTCAGCGGAACCAACTGAACCTGGTGATGCATCGGATAGTTTTTCAGAATCTGGTAAAGATTTGACAATTGTTTAAAATATGTGCGAGAATATTTCTTCAATGCCAAATTAATTTAATCAATTATTTGATTTTCTTTTTTTTTTATTGCAACAAATAAATGCAATAATTATATAGTTTTTAAAATTTTATATAAACAAATAGAAAAGATTGCGAGACGACTATCATCGTGGTTACTCAACCAATCTTTATCTCCACGCGCTATATATCAGTAATGGTGTGTGATCGAAGCTAAAAAGATGGTACTAGTGTATGTTTGATCCTATATTTTCCAGTTAGCAAATTTTATTTATAGTTATTTTAGTTTAAAGTTTACATTTGATCTCACATACATATTTGAAACGGCAAATTAATTTCGTAATGCCGCCCTATAAGCCCTTAAGACGTAAAGATTGATAAGATGACGACTAAAGATTGATAAGGAAACGAGGAATTGACGTTCAACAAAAATTTAATATTAATAAATAACAATTTTGGGTGTTGCAATAAAATTATATATTACATAGTGGTCATATGTTATCATCATTATCATCATCTTAACATTTACGTCTCAAGGGTGCATACGATGTTAATTTACCGTTTCTAATATGCATGTACGTTACATATATATAATACAAACTCGTATAACCATAATTGAAATTTACAAACGAGATTATACAATTTAAACATCACACTTAAACCATTGCGATTTCAGCGTTTTCAAGCTATGATTTCTGGTTTTGCTTTAAAATATTTTCTCACCAATATAATCTTACAATTGATCACGTCACTCATCTATACAATTATGTGAATAGATTTAAGATACGAAATCCGGAAACGCGATGGACACTAGCGACGGCGTTGCAGCTAACAATTCAATTATTAGGTAAAGCTTCGATTAAGAAAGTAAACTACGAGAAATAAAGAATCAAATAATTGTTATATTGAATGAGTGATATTGATTAAGTTCGTATTAAATTGTAATTTTGTTTTTATTGATATTTTTATTTACTACGTGATAAAACATAGTCTTTTTGTTAACCGCTCGGCGAAGACTATTTATAAGAAAGAGTTATTAATTAGCAGTTTTTATAACAATATATACAATAATTTAATAGTTAGTTATTACATTACCTTGACTGATATTTAAAAAATTCTTATAATTATCATTACTAGAAATTTTTGCAATATACGGTTTTGAAAAATCTATAAATGTCACTTTAACATCATGCATTGATTTACGTGAGAAAAAGTTTAATATTTTCGTCCGTTTTCTATGATTTCTATCACCACTAACACTACCATTACAATAATTGTCACTATTTTTTAACGAACTTATTTCAACACTTTGTAATTCATCTTCAAAGTCATCAGTTATACAAAATATTTGTTCAAGTGGTAATGTACGCAAATATAATTCTGTTTCTGGTGACCATTCAGGTATTGTATCATCATCATCATCATCATCACCATCATTATCACCATTTGAATACGTACATCTTTGATCAAATTCAGTTATTTCATCTAATGATGGTGTTGCTGTTTGTGGTAAATTTGGAAAGTATGGATCATCAATGTATCCAAAACTTGGATGATCATCATCACCCATATTTATAAATCTTTTTCTTTTTTTTTTATATTATTAATTTATACATTTTTATATATTAAACAAATATATGATTTTGTTGCATGATTATTATTATGAGAACCAACACTTTATAAAACAAATTAAATGAACCATTTAAAATTAAAAGAAAAAATCTGAATATATGCGAGTACCACCATATCAGTACAGTATCCACCACATTCACTCAATCACAATCATTCATAGTACATGAGTATATAAAACAACGTATACAATGATTTTCAATGTTATAAAAGTGGGATTAAGAAATATATAACAGGTTATTTGATTTTTAAAAAATAAAACAAATCTTAAGAATGAGTGTATAACATATAAGTTCCGAGAGTATTTTACTATAAACTTTATATAAGAAATAACTTAAAACATTGCTGACTTAACGAGTACACACATTTGAACTCATACATTTCACCGTCACCAAATCAATACCTTCATAAATATATATACTACTGTAATAAATTGGCGAATAATTAAAAAATTTAAATATTTAACATTTTATTATTTATGCAATGTAAGGAGAATCAAAAAAAAAAAAAAAGAAAAAAAGAGTTATGAAAGCTGACTTAAGTGACACTATTATTTACATACCTTCAATAATACGTTCATAATTTGTACCAATAAGTGATTCCATGAAGTTATACATTTGTGTCCGATTGTTTTTTGCTTAATATACAATTATTTAAATGAGTTAGAGGTGACAAAAATTACAAAACGTAACCACTTCATAGTTTTTTGTTTTTTTTTTTTTAAAGAAACCCACGAACACCAAGATATATTCAAAAGTATTTCCACTTGACATAGATCCCACACTATGTTTAGAAGAAAATAAATCATCTGATTTCTTCTCATCATCACCTATACCTTCTTAGTCAATGTTTACCATTCTTTTCATAATATTCTGATTTATTTTTCATAATAAAATAAAAAAAATTACAATCAAGTTTTTTGTTTATAAAAAAATAAATGCCAAGAATATAACAAAATGCAAGACTGCAATTTTGAATAAGATTAAAATTAATGAGACTAAACTAAGAGCTAAAAAAAACATGTTACATGTTATTTGCAAGTGATTTCACCACTTTGAATATCTCATAAAAAAGATTAGAGGTTTTTCTTGTTTTAATGAAGTAATTCTTGTGTAAAAAAGACTCATCATTTCAAAAGCTTAAAATTTATCAAATAAAAAGCATGTATATGCGAGTAAGTAGCATTTAGGTCATCATAGGTCGCCATCGACATCAACATAATTATATTTTTTAATATTTGATTACAAAAAAAAAAAAAAACTTTCATTATAATTCAATTCTTTTGTAATGGCAGTACTGAAATTATGTACGTCATTGACTAATGAACTTGAATTTAATTAAAAAATCATGAACTTCAAAATATCATTATCTTGTATGGAAGCCTCGATCTACAAATTTAGCAATTAATCATAGAACAGCTGCTATAGGCTATTAAATATTTTCTTTTTCATATTTTCCGTTCGCCTTCTCAGCCATTTTTTAAGTGCCATTTCAAATACAATAATAAAATACAACCATACAAAAAAAAAAATCAAATTTAATTAAGTGGGATAATTAAAAGTTCATTTTTAAAAATATACACCTAACTGTGGAGGACAGCTCTGTTTTCAACAAACATTGTCTTCGCTCTTCACTGAGGCACAAATGCCATCTACAGAAGTAATTTTAAAAAAATAAAATTAATTATTTAATTTAATCAAACAGATTTCTGTTTGATTAAATTAAATAATTAATTGTTGAAATGTGTCGATTTTTTCTTAGTTGACTAAAATTAATGAAAAATATTCATTTAAAAATTGAGTGTGGATTGACGATAAAAGTAAATATAAAACAAGGATTTACCTTTTTTTAAACAAGAAATCAATTTTTTTTTCAACATTATCTTTCTCTAGACATTTTTTACAATGATATTTCAATCTTATAATTCATTCGAAATAATAGGTTCGTTAAGGTCTGAAAACTATCAAATCGATGACTTCCGAATTTGATCCAAAATAATATTTTATCATGTTCGGCAAGAGGAAATAGTCGTTCGGTGCCAAATCTAAGGAATACTGTAAATGAGAATGCAATTCATCTCATAATTTAGAATTTATCTTATGCGTTAGCTACGATTCTAAATATATACGTAGTTGAAAAGCAGAAACAATCCAAAATTATCAAATATGCTTATAAATTGTTGAAAATCATGTCTGGGACGATTAGAGACTGATCCTGAATTTGCCAGTGTTTAAATTTCGCAAATAAATAATAATCAAAATATATACTTTAGAAAATAATTTAAAATACATAAATATGAATTATAATTCGATGATAAAATCATAATCTTTTTAATAAATAATATAAACAACATTGATATTTTCTATAATGAGACGACTCTGCCTATAGTACGCTTTTATATATTTAAAAATAAAAATATAAAAAAGAAAATAATGAGAGCATTAAATATTTTGTGTTAAATTGTATAAAAACTACTACACGTGACTAAGTTCCACTTCAATTAACTTGAACACAATTTTTATTCACAACTAAACTTAACTATTTGTTTTTAACCGTTTCAAATGTAGTCCATACACAAAAAATAAATAAAAACTATATTAATTAATAATTACACATAATATAGTGATGACTGAATTGGTTGACTAACATCTAGAAGATTACCCATACGATCATTAGTTCCACATAATTTAATTGTAATGAAGACTTATATACGCAAATAAATTTCATATGCAGGCAAGTTTTGTTGATAACTGAAACTGAATTAATTTCCGGGTTCAGGAGGGTTTACTAGTAAAGAAATACCTTCTAAAAATAATGAACCTGTTTCGTGATTTATAATTACAATATAGAAACATTTTTTTTAATGTATTTTTAGGTATTAAACATGGATGCATTTAAATTATAGCGAGTTAGTATTACATTATTCGAAAAATATACAAAGGGAGCACAACTATGATATAAGACAGCTAAAATACAAAATTTGAGCTTTGCAACTTATAACTGTTTATACATGTGACAAAACGCGCCCATACCTAAGTTACTTAATGTACATAATTTTAACCTAAGATAATAGTAGGTTTGGATCGAGTATAAACAAATGACTGGACTTGTACTGGAACTAAGTTTTTTTACTGGTAAAAGTTTGTAGTAAAAGTAGCACTATGGCCAAGATTACTGGAATAGGAAAATAAAAGGAGTAAACTAAACTGTAGTGTGTAACAATAATATGGGCGAATCGGTCAAAATTTATTACCAAATAAGATGAGTAACGAATAGGTATTATAATATAAAAAAGTGGTGATTATTTATTAGAAACTTTCGTCACTATATGGGAAACATTGAAGTGAGTGGTGATTTCAGCTCACGTCGGCTAATTTCATACTTACGGTGGTTTATAACTTATATAAAATTTATAGAGATTCGTATGAGCGCTCTTTATTTTGTTAAACGTGTTATACGCCAAATCAGAATCAGAAGTGGAGTGTTGATGGTAGTCAGTCAGGAAAATTATTATTATTATATAGTATTTTATTGTATTCTAAATAATAAATATGTAATGGATTTTTAATTCTGTGGTCGTTTTTCAAAGTGTCTGATTGTACCTAAAAACTTTTGTTTCTGTATATCTAGTAGTCAATCAATTCTCTAATTACCTATAGCTCGATATATTTTGAAATTGCTGATGTATCTGTATTCGCCTCTTGGTCTTTTAATACCAATTAATATCCAAAGTACCTTGCGTTCTAGAATTCGAATCTTTTCCATTTAGTGTGAAGATATAGAAGACCATGCAACGAATGCATATGCCATTAGCAATTAGTTGGTTATAGCATAAAATTTACATTTTTTTAAAATTCGGGCCCCATTGTGTAGTGCACCGAAAAGTAGACAGGTAGTGAAATCGGACGGCAGTTTAAAATTATTGGTGAATTTCTCTCTTTGTTTGTCAATTAACCACACTAAACCGGTCAGTTAGTTTATTGAAACCGGGCATGTTTACAATTTTAAGTTATCAAAAATTAAGTCATTAAACGTGTTAAACAGAATGGAAAGTAATTTTATTTTTTTAAATACTGAGTTGCAATTCAATTCAATATTAAACTAATTGGGAAATGGACATTAATGTGTGTAATACTCTCAAATTCATATTGTAAATAAATTATAATTTATAGATTAGCGTAAAAATAAAAAAAAAAAAAAAATTGTTTTTTGTTGTGATTATGAGAAATGAGTCATATTTGGTTTCAAAACGTAACTTAAATAAATTTTATAATTTCATAAATTAATGTAGTTTTATAAACATAAATAAATCTGTAATCTCTAAAGCTTGTCTCTATTTAATTATTGCACAATTGAAATATGAACTGTACGAATCAGATTATAAATTAGATGCTATTTATAACTTCTATTATATTACTTTCTAATGTTTTTTTTTGTTTTATTGTAAAAACACAATTAATTCCTGTCAACATTGTTAGGCGCCCGATATATAATTTAATACAATTTTTCTATTTATGCCGTCTTGAAAAATAATAAATGAAGTCACAATTAAAAATGTGAAGCAACATGTGTTTGTAATTTAAAAAATAAGTAGAAAAAAAAAAAAAACACATAAAAGTTTTATGTCAGAATACCGGCAATCTGGTTAAAAAAAGTATCAGACAGCTGGTTCTAGCATTTCTCGACACATTATTTATTTATTATCAAAAAGAAACTGAATTTCAAAAAAAAATAAATAAATTAAATACGAACAAAATACACCTACGCAAACATATTTATGGTTTACATTGAAAATAAATAAAAAAAAAAAAAAATCACAATTTAAAATAAATTATTTAAAATCTTTGAATATTACGTGATTCTTTAAACTTTTCTATCATTCAAATAAAAAGTAATAAAAAAAAAAAAAAAAAAAAACTCCAATAAAATTAATTCAAATTAGTATAT